>OX639994.1:36740096-37036595 GCA_951828415.1 Anomoia purmunda
ACCTCCGATATCATAGTGGTGGGTTAACAGAAACAGAGTGCCATCGTGGTGAGTTTCTAGCAGGCGTAAATGGGAAGCTAACGACACCTTAGCCGGATCTCTCGCGCTATTTTTTCAGAAGTTGCATGCAACTCAAGCACCAATCGTACGGAAATCAACCATAATTAAACAGAAATTTGGGTGGTACGTTAACAGAGACCTCCGATATCATAGTGGTGGGTTAACAGAAACCAAGTGCCATCGTGGTGAGTTTCTAGCAGGCATAAATGGGAAGCTAACGACACCTTAGCCGGATCTCTCGCGCTATTTTTTTTAATTAGATAGAAAATTGGGTGGTAAGGTTAACAGAGACCTCCGATATCATAGTGGTGGGTTAACAGAAACCCAAGTGCCATCATAGTGAGTTTCTAGCAGGCATAAATGGGAAGCTAACGACACCTTAGCCGGATCTCCCGCGCTATTTTTTCAGAAGTTGCATGCAACTCAAGCACCAATCGTACGGAAATCAACCATAATTAAACAGAAATTTGGGTGGTAGGTTAACAGAGACCCCCGATATCATAGTGGTGGGTTAACAGAAACCAAGTGCCATCGTGGTGAGTTTCTAGCAGGCATAAATGGGAAGCTAACGACACCTTAGCCGGATCTCTCGCGCTATTTTTTCAGAAGTTGCATGCAACTCAAGCACCAATCGTACGGAAATCAACCATAATTAAACAGAAATTTGGGTGGTAGGTTAACAGAGAGCCCCGATATCATAGTGGTGGGTTAACAGAAACCAAGTGCCATCGTGGTGAGTTTCTAGCAGGCATAAATGGGAAGCTAACGACACCTTAGCCGATCTCTCGCGCTATTTTTTTCAGAAAGTTGCATGCAACTCAAGCACCAATCGTACGGAAATCAACCATAATTAAACAGAAATTTGGGTGGTAGGTTAGCAGAGGACCCCCGATATCATAGTGGTGGGTTAACAGAAACCAAGTGCCATCATGGTGAGTTTCTAGCAGGCATAAATGGGAAGCTAACGACACCTCAGCCGGGATCTCTCGCGCTATTTTTTCAGAAGTTGCATGCAACTCAAGCACCAATCGTACGGAAATCAACCATAATTAAACAGAAATTTGGGTGGTAGGTTAACAGAGACCCCCGATATCATAGTGGTGGGGTTAACAGAAACCAAGTGCCATCGTGGTGAGTTTCTAGCAGGCATAAAATGGGAAGCTAACGACACCTTAGCCGGATCTCTCGCGCTATTTTTTCAGAAGTTGCATGCAACTCAAGCACCAATCGTACGGAAATCAACCATAATTAAACAGAAAATTGGGTGGTAGGTTAACAGAGAGCCCCGATATCATAGTGGTGGGTTAACATAAACCAAGTGCCATCGTGGTGAGTTTCTAGCAGGCATAAATGGGAAGCTAACGACACCTTAGCCGGATCTCTCGCGCTATTTTTTCAGAAGTTGCATGCAACTCAAGCACCAATCGTACGGAAATCAACCATAATTAAACAGAAATTTGGGTGGTAGGTTAGCAGAGACCCCCGATATCATAGTGTGGGTTAACAGAAACCAAGTGCCATCATGGTGAGTTTCTAGCAGGCATAAATGGGAAGCTAACGACACCTCAGCCGGATCTCTCGCGCTATTTTTTTCAGAAGTTGCATGCAACTCAAGCACCAATCGTACGAAAATCAACCATAATTAAACAGAAATTTGGGTGGTAGGTTAACAGAGACCTCCGATATCATAGTGGTGGGTTAACAGAAACCAAGTGCCATCGTGGTGAGTTTCTAGCAGGCATAAATGGGAAGCTAACGACACCCTAGCCGGATCTCTCGCGCTATTTTTTCAGAAGTTGCATGCACCTCAAGCACCAATCGTACGGAAATCAACCATAATTAAACAGAAATTTGCGTGTGTTAGGTTAACAGAGACCTCCGATATCATAGTGGTGGGTTAACAGAAACCAAGTGCCATCGTGGTGAGTTTCTAGCAGGCATAAATGGGAAGCTAACGACACCTCAGCCGGATCTCTCGCGCTATTTTTTCAGAAGTTGCATGCAACTCAAGCACCAATCGTACGGAAATCAACCATAATTAAACAGAAATTTGGGTGGTAGGTTAGCAGAGACCCCCGATATCATAGTGGTGGGTTAACAGAAACCAAGTTCCATCGTGGTGAGTTTCTAGCAGGCATTAAGATGAAGCTATTGACACCTTAGCCGCTCCCCTTGCTTAAGTGTTCCACAAGTTGCATGCAAATCAAGCAGCAATCGTAGGGAAATCAACCATAATTAAATAGAAATTTGGGTGGTAGGTTAACAGAGACCTCCGATATCATAGTGGTGGGTTAACAGAAAACAAGTGCCATCGTGCTGAGTTTCTAGCAGGCATAGATGGAAAGCTAACGACACCTTAGCCGGATCTCTCGCGCTATTTTTTCAGAAGTTGCATGCAACTCAAGCACCAATCGTAAGGAAATCAACCATAATTAAACAAAAATTTGGGTGGTAGGTTAACAGAGACCCCCGATATCATAGTGGTGGGTTAACAGAAACCAAGTGCCATCATGGTGAGTTTCTAGCAGGCATAAATGGGAAGCTAACGGACACCTTAGCCGGATCTCTCGCGCTATTTTTTCAGAAGTTGCATGCAACTCAATCACCAATCGTACGGAAATCAACCATAATTAAACAGAAATTTGGGGTGGTAGGTTAAAAGAGACCTCCGATATCACAGTGGTGGGTTAACAGAAACCAATAGTGCCATTGTGGCGAGTTTCTAGCAGGCATTAAGGGGAAGCTATTGACTCCTTAGCCGCACCCCTTGCTTAAGTTTTCCACAAGTTGCATGCAAATCAATCACCAATCGTACGGAAATCAACCATAATTAAACAGAAATTTGGGGTGGTAGGTTAACAGAGACCTCCGATATCATGGTGGTGGGTTAACAGAAACCAAGTGCCATCATGGTGAGTTTCTAGCAGGCATAATGGGGAAGCTAACGACACCTTAGCCGGATCTCTCGCGCTATTTTTTCAGAAGTTGCATGCAACTCAAGCACCAATCGTACGGAAATCAACCATAATTAAACAGAAATTTGGGTGGTAGGTTAACAGAGACCTCCGATATCATAGTGGTGGGTTAACAGAAACAGAGTGCCATCGTGGGTGAGTTTCTAGCAGGCGTAAATGGGAAGCTAACGACACCTTAGCCGGATCTCTCGCGCTATTTTTTTCAGAAGTTGCATGCAACTCAAGCACCAATCGTACGGAAATCAACCATAATTAAACAGAAATTTGGGTGGGTACGTTAACAGAGACCTCCGATATCATAGTGGTGGTTAACAGAAACCAAGTGCCATCGTGGTGAGTTTGTAGCAGGCATAAATGGGAAGCTAACGACACCTTAGCCGGATCTCTCGCGCTATTTTTTTTAATTAGATAGAAATTTGGGTGGTAGGTTAACAGAGACCTCCGATATCATAGTGGTGGGTTAACAGAAACCAAGTGCCATCATAGTGAGTTTCTAGCAGGCATAAATGGGAAGCTAACGACACCTTAGCCGGATCTCCCGCGCTATTTTTTCAGAAGTTGCATGCAACTCAAGCACCAATCGTACGGAAATCAACCATAATTAAACAGAAATTTGGGTGGTAGGTTAACAGAGACCCCCGATATCATAGTGGTGGGTTAACAGAAAACCAAGTGCCATCGTGGTGGAGAGTTTCTAGCAGGCATAAATGGGAAGCTAACGGCACCTTAGCCGGATCTCTCGCGCTATTTTTTCAGAAGTTGCATGCAACTCAAGCACCAATCGTACGGAAATCAACCATAATTAAACAGAAATTTGGGTGGTAGGTTAACAGAGAGCCCCGATATCATAGTGGTGGGTTAACAGAAACCAAGTGCCATCGTGGTGAGTTTCTAGCAGGCATAAATGGGAAGCTAACGACACCTTAGCCGGATCTCTCGCGCTATTTTTTCAGAAGTTGCATGCAACTCAAGCACCAATCGTACGGAAATCAACCATAATTAAACAGAAATTTGGGTGGTAGGTTAGCAGAGACCCCCGATATCATAGTGGTGGGTTAACAGAAACCAAGTGCCATCATGGTGAGTTTTCTAGCAGGCATAAATGGGAAGCTAACGACACCTCAGCCGGATCTCTCGCGCTATTTTTTCAGAAGTTGCATGCAACTCAAGCACCAATCGTACGGAAATCAACCATAATTAAACAGAAATTTGGGTCGGTAGGTTAACAGAGACCCCCGATATCATAGTGGTGGGTTAACAGAAACCAAGTGCCATCGTGGTGAGTTTCTAGCAGGCATAAATGGGAAGCTAACGACACCTTAGCCGGATCTCTCGCGCTATTTTTTCAGAAGTTGCATGCAACTCAAGCACCAATCGTACGGAAATCAACCATAATTAAACAGAAATTTGGGTGGTAGGTTAACAGAGAGCCCCGATATCATAGTGGTGGGTTAACAGAAACCAAGTGCCATCGTGGTGAGTTTCTAGCAGGCATAAATGGGAAGCTAACGACACCTTAGCCGGATCTCTCGCGCTATTTTTTCAGAAGTTGCATGCAACTCAAGCACCAATCGTACGGAAATCAACCATAATTAAACAGAAATTTGGGGTGGTAGGTTAGCAGAGACCCCCGATATCATAGTGGTGGGTTAACAGAAACCAAGTGCCATCATGGTGAGTTTCTAGCAGGCATAAATGGGAAGCTAACGACACCTCAGCCGGATCTCTCGCGCTATTTTTTCAGAAGTTGCATGCAACTCAAGCACCAATCGTACGGAAATCAACCATAATTAAACAGAAATTTGGGTGTTAGGTTAACAGAGACCTGCGATATCATAGTGGTGGGTTAACAGAAACCAAGTGCCATCGTGGTGAGTTTCTAGCAGGCATAAATGGGAAGGTAACGACACCTTAGCCGGATCTCTAGCGCTATTTTTTCAGAAGTTGCATGCAACTCAATCACCAATCGTAAGGAAATCAACCATAATTAAACAAAAATTTGGGTGGTAGGTTAACAGAGACCCCCGATATCATAGTGGTGGGTTAACAGAAACCAAGTGCCATCGTGGTGAGTTTCTAGCAGGCATAAATGGGAAGCTAACGACACCTTAGCCGCACCCCTTGCTTAAGTTTTCCACAAGTTGCATGCAAATCAAGCACCAATCGTACGGAAATCAACCATAATTAAACAGAAATTTGGGTGGTAGGTTAACAGAGACCTCCGATATCACAGTGGTGGGTTAACAGAAACCAAGTGCCATCGTGGTGAGTTTCTAGCAGGCATAAATGGGAAGCTAACGACACCTTAGCCGGATCTCTCGCGCTATTTTTTCAGAAGTTGCATGCAACTCAAGCACCAATCGTAAGGAAATCAACCATAATTAAACAGAAATTTGGGTGGTAGGTTAACAGAGATCCCCGATATCATAGTGGTGGGTTAACAGAAACCAAGTGCCATCATGGTGAGTTTCTAGCAGGCATAAATGGGAAGCTAACGACTTCTTAGCCGGATCTCTCGCGCTATTTTTTCAGAAGTTGCATGCAACTCAAGCACCAATCGTACGGAAATCAACCATAATTAAACAGAAATTTGGGTGGTAGGTTAACAGAGAGCCCCGATATCATAGTGGTGGGTTAACAGAAACCAAGTGCCATCGTGGTGGGTTTCTAGCAGGCATTAAGGGGAAGCTATTGACGCCTTAGCCGCACCCCTTGCTTAAGTTTTCCACAAGTTGCATGCAAATCAAGCAGCAATCGTAGGGAATTCAACCATAATTAAATAGAAATTTGGGTGGTAGGTTAACAGAGACCTCCGATATCATAGTGGTGGGTTAACAGAAACCAAGTGCCATCGTGGTGAGTTTCTAGCAGGCATAAATGGAAAGCTAACGACACCTTAGCCGGATCTCTAGCGCTATTTTTTCAGAAGTTGCATGCAACTCAATCACCAATCGTAAGGAAATCAACCATAATTAAACAAAAATTTGGGTGGTAGGTTAACAGAGACCCCCGATATCATAGTGGTGGGTTAACAGAAACCAAGTGCCATCGTGGTGAGTTTCTAGCAGGCATAAATGGGAAGCTAACGACACCTTAGCCGGATCTCTCGCGCTATTTTTTCAGAAGTTGCATGCAACTCAAGCACCAATCGTAAGGAAATCAACCATAATTAAACAGAAATTTGGGTGGTAGGTTAACAGAGATCCCCGATATCATAGTGGTGGGTTAACAGAAACCAACTGCCATCATGGTGAGTTTCTAGCAGGCATAAATGGGAAGCTAACGACACCTTAACCGGATCTCTCGCGCTATTTTTTCAGAAGTTGCATGCAACTCAAGCACCAATCGTACGGAAATCAACCATAATTAAACATAAATTTGGGTGTTAGGTTAACAGAGACCTCCGATATCATAGTGGTGGGTTAACAGAAACCAAGTGCCATCATGGTGAGTTTCTAGCAGGCATAAATGGGAAGCTAACGACACCTTAGCCGGCTCTCTAGCGCTATTTTTTCAGAAGTTGCATGCAACTCAATCACCAATCGTAAGGAAATCAACCATAATTAAACAAAAATTTGGGTGGTAGGTTAACAGAGGCCCCCGATATCATAGATATCTCGTGCTATTTTTTCAGAAGTTGCATGCAACTCAGGCACCAATCGTACGGAAATCAACTATAATTAAACAAAAAATTGGATGGTAGGTTAACAGAGACCTCCGATATCACAGTGGTGGGTTAACAGAAACCAAGTTCCATAGTGGTGAGTTTCTAGCAGGCATTAAGATGAAGCTATTGACACCTTAGCCGCTCCCCTTGCTTAAGTGTTCCACAAGTTGCATGCAAATCAAGCAGCAATCGTAGGGAAATCAACCATAATTAAATAGAAATTTGGGTGGTAGGTTAACAGAGACCTCCGATATCATAGTGGTGGGTTAACAGAAAACAAGTGCCATCGTGGTGAGTTTCTAGCAGGCATAGATGGAAAGCTAACGACACCTTAGCCGGATCTCTCGCGCTATTTTTTCAGAAGTTGCATGCAACTCAAGCACCAATCGTACGGAAATCAACCATAATTAAACAAAAATTCGGGTGGTAGGTTAACAGAGACCCCCGATATCATAGTGGTGGGTTAACAGAAACCAAGTGCCATCATGGTGAGTTTCTAGCAGGCATAAATGGGAAGCTAACGACACCTTAGCCGGATCTCGCGCGCTATTACTTCAGAAGTTGCATGCAACTCAATCACCAATCGTACGGAAATCAACCATAATTAAACAGAAATTTGGGTGGTAGGTTAAAAGAGACCTCCGATATCACAGTGGTGGGTTAACAGAAACCAAGTGCCATTGTGGCGAGTTTCTAGCAGGCATTAAGGGGAAGCTATTGACTCCTTAGCCGCACCCCTTGCTTAAGTTTTCCACAAGTTGCATGCAAATCAATCACCAATCGTACGGAAATCAGCCATAATTAAACAGAAATTTGGGTGGTAGGTTAACAGAGACCTCCGATATCATGGTGGTGGGTTAACAGAAGCCAAGTGCCATCATGGTGAGTTTCTAGCTGGCATAATGGGGAAGCTAACGACACCTTAGCCGGATCTCTCGCGCTATTTTTTCAGAAGTTGCATGCAACTCAAGCACCAATCGTACGGAAATCAACCATAATTAAACAGAAATTTGGGTGGTAGGTTAGCAGAGACCTCCGATATTACAGTGGTGGGTTAACAGAAACCAAGTGTCATTGTGGTGAGTTTCTAGCAGGCATAAATGGGAAGCTAGCGACACCTTAGCCGGATCTCTCGCGCTATTTTTTCAGAAGTTGCATGCAACTCAAGCACCAATCGTACGGAAATCAACCATAATTAAACAGAAATTTGGGTGGTAGGTTAACAGAGACCTCCGATATCATAGTGGTGGGTTAACAGAAACCAAGTGCCATCGTGGTGAGTTTCTAGCAGGCATAATGGGGAAGCTAACGACACCTTAGCCGGATCTCTCGCGCCATTTTTTCAGAAGTTGCATGCAACTCAAGCACCAATCGTAAGGAAATCAACCATAATTAAATAGAAATTTGGGTGGTAGGTTAACAGAGACCCCCGATATCATAGTGGTGGGTTAACAGAAACCAAGTGCCATCGTGGTGAGTTTCTAGCAGGCGTAAATGGGAAGCTAACGACACCTTAGCCGGATCTCTCGCGCTATTTTTTCAGAAGTTGCATGCAACTCAAGCACCAATCGTACGGAAATCAACCATAATTAAACAGAAATTTGGGTGGTACGTTAACAGAGACCTCCGATATCATAGTGGTGGGTTAACAGAAACCAAGTGCCATCGTGGTGAGTTTCTAGCAGGCATAAATGGGAAGCTAACGACACCTTAGCCGGATCTCTCGCGCTATTTTTTTTAATTAGATAGAAATTTGGGTGGTAGGTTAACAGAGACCTCCGATATCATAGTGGTGGGTTAACAGAAACCAAGTGCCATCATAGTGAGTTTCTAGCAGGCATAAATGGGAAGCTAACGACACCTTAGCCGGATCTCCCGCGCTATTTTTTCAGAAGTTGCATGCAACTCAAGCACCAATCGTACGGAAATCAACCATAATTAAACAGAAATTTGGGTGGTAGGTTAACAGAGACCCCCGATATCATAGTGGTGGGTTAACAGAAACCAAGTTCCATCGTGGTGAGTTTCCAGCAGGCATTAAAGGGAAGCTATTGACACCTTAGCCGCACCCCTTGCTTAAGTTTTCCACAAGTTGCATGCAAATCAAGCAGCAATCGTACGGAAGTCAACCATAATTAAATAGAAATTTGGGTGGTAGGTTAGCAGAGACCTCCGATATCATAGTGGTGGAATAACAGAAACCAAGTGCCATCGTGGTGAGTTTCTAGCAGGCATAAATGGGAAGCTAACGACACCTTAGCCGGATCTCTCGCGCTATTTTTTTGAATTAGATAGAAATTTGGGTGGTAGGTTAACAGAGACCTCCGATATCATAGTGGTGGGTTAACAGAAACCAAGTGCCATCGTGGTGAGTTTCTAGCAGGCATAAATGGGAAGCTAACGACAACTTAGCCGGATCTCTCGCGCTATTTTTTCAGAAGTTGCATGCAACTCAAGCACCAATCGTAAGGAAATCAACCATAATTAAACAAAAATTTGGGTGGTAGGTTAACAGAGACCCCCGATATCATAGTGGTTGGTTAACAGAAACCAAGTGCCATCGTGGTGAGTTTCTAGCAGGCATAAATGGGAAGCTAACGACACCTTAGCCGGATCTCGCGCGCTATTACTTCAGAAGTTGCATGCAACTCAATCACCAATCGTACGGAAATCAACCATAATTAAACAGAAATTTGAGTGGTAGGTTAACAGAGACCTCCGATATCACAGTGGTGGGTTAACAGAAACCAAGTGCCATTGTGGTGAGTTTCTAGCAGGCATTAAAAGGAAGCTATTGACACCTTAGCCGCACCCCTTGCTTAAGTTTTCTACAAGTTGCATGCAAATCAAGCACCAATCGTACGGAAATCAACCATAATTAAACAGAAATTTGGGTGGTAGGTTAACAGAGACCTCCGATATCATAGTGGTAGGTTAACAGAAACCAAGTGCCATCATGGTGAGTTTCTAGCAGGCATAATGGGGAAGCTAACGACACCTTAGCCGGATCTCTCGCGCTATTTTTTCAGAAGTTGCATGCAACTCAAGCACCAATCGTACGGAAATCAACCATAATTAAATAGAAATTTGGGTGGTAGGTTAACAGAGACCCCCGATATCATAGTGGTGGGTTAACAGAAACCAAGTGCCGTCGTGGTGAGTTTCTAGCAGGCGTAAATGGGAAGCTAACGACACCTTAGCCGGATCTCTCGCGCTATTTTTTCAGAAGTTGCATGCAACTCAAGCACCAATCGTACGGAAATCAACCATAATTAAACAGAAATTTGGGTGGTAGGTTAACAGCGACCTCCGATATCACAGTGGTGGGTTAACAGAATCCAAGTGCCATCGTGGTGAGTTTCTAGCAGGCATAAATGGGAAGCTAACGACACCTTAGCCGGATCTCTAGCGCTATTTTTTCAGAAGTTGCATGCAACTCAAGCACCAATCGTACCGAAATCAACCATAATTGAACAGAAATTTGGGTGGTAGGTTAACAGAGACCTCCTATATCATAGTGGTGGGTTAACAGAAACCAAGTGCCATCGTGGTGAGTTTCTAGCAGGCATAATGGGAAAGCTAACGACACCTTAGCCGGATATCTCGCGCTATTTTTTCAGAAGTTGCATGCAACTCAAGCACCAATCGTACGGAAATCAACCATAATTAAACAGAAACTTGGGTGGTAGGTTAACAGAGACCCCCGATATCATAGTGGTGGGTTAACAGAAACCAAAAGCCATCGTGGTGGGTTTCTAGCAGGCATAAATGGGAAGCTAACGACACCTTAGCCGGATCTCTCGCGCTATTATTTCAGAAGTTGCATGCAACTCAATCACCAATCGTACGGAAATCAACCATAATTAAACAGAAATTTGGGTGGTAGGTTAACAGAGACCTCCGATATCATATTGGTGGGTTAACAGAAACCAAGTGCCATCGTGGTGAGCTTCTAGCAGGCATAATGGGGAAGCTAACGACACCTCAGCCGGATCTCTCGTGCTATTTTTTCAGAAGTTGCATTCAAACCAAACACCAATCATACGGAAATCAACTATAATTAAACAAAAAATTGGGTGGTAGGTTAACAGAGACCTCCGATATCACAGTGGTGGCTTAACAGAAACCAAGTTCCATCGCGGTGAGTTTCCAGCAGGCATTAAGGGGAAGCTATTGACACCTTAGCCGCACCCCTTGCTTAAGTTTTCCACAAGTTGCATGCAAATCAAGCAGCAATCGTACGGAAGTCAACCATAATTAAATAGAAATTTGGGTGGTAGGTTAGCAGAGACCTCCGATATCATAGTGGTGGAATAACAGAAACCAAGTGCCATCGTGGTGAGTTTCTAGAAGGCATAAATGGGAAGCTAACGACACCTTAGCCGGATCTCTCGCGCTATTTTTTCAGAAGTTGCATGCAACTCAAGCACCAATCGTAAGGAAATCAACCATAATTAAACAAAAATTTGGGTGGTAGGTTAACAGAGACCCCCGATATCATAGTGGTGGGTTAACAGAAACCAAGTGCCATCGTGGTGAGTTTCTAGCAGGCATAAATGGGAAGCTAACGACACATTAGCCGGATCTCTCGCGCTATTTTTTCAGAAGTTGCATGCAACTCAAGCACCAATCGTAAGGAAATCAACCATAATTAAACAGAAATTTGGGTGGTAGGTTAACAGAGACCTCCGATATCATAGTGGTGGGTTAACAGAAACCAAGTGCCATCGTGGTGAGTTTCTAGCAGGCATCAAGTGGAAGCTAACGACAAATTAGCCGCACCCTTTGGTTAAGTTTTCCACAAGTTGCATGCAAATCAAGCACCAATCGTAAGGAAATCAGACATAATTAAACAAAAATTTGGGTGGTAGGTTAACAGAGACCTCCGATATCATATTGGTGGGTTAACAGAAACCAAAAGCCATCGTAGTGCGTTTCTAGCAGGCATAAATGGGAAGCTAACGACACCTTAGCCGGATCTCTCGCGCTATTATTTCAGAAGTTGCATGCAACTCAATCACCAATCGTACGGAAATCAACCATAATTAAACAGAAATTTGGGTGGTAGGTTAACAGAGACCTCCGATATCATAGTGGTAGGTTAACAGAAACCAAGTGCCATCATGGTGAGTTTCTAGCAGGCATAATGGGGAAGCTAACGACACCTTAGCCGGATCTCTCGCGCTATTTTTTCAGAAGTTGCATGCAACTCAAGCACCAATCGTAAGGAAATCAACCATAATTAAATAGAAATTTGGGTGGTAGGTTAACAGAGACCCCCGATATCATAGTGGTGGGTTAACAGAAACCAAGTGCCATCGTGGTGAGTTTCTAGCAGGCATAAATGGGAAGCTAACGACACCTTAGCCGGATCTCTCGCGCTATTTTTTTGAATTAGATAGAAATTTGGGTGGTAGGTTAACAGAGACCTCCGATATCATAGTGGTGGGTTAACAGAAACCAAGTGCCATCATGGTGAGTTTCTAGCAGGCATAAATGGGAAGCTAACGACACCTTAGCCGGATCTCTCGCGCTATTTTTTCAGAAGTTGCATGCAACTCAAGCACCAATCGTAAGGAAATCAATCATAATTAAACAAAAATTTGGGTGGTAGGTTAACAGAGACCCCCGATATCATAGTGGTTGGTTAACAGACACCAAGTGCCATCGTGGTGAGTTTCTAGCAGGCATAAATGGAAAGCTAACGACACCTTAGCCGGATCTCGCGCGCTATTACTTCAGAAGTTGCATGCAACTCAATCACCAATCGTACGGAAATCAACCATAATTAAACAGAAATTTGGGTGGTAGGTTAACAGAGACCTCCGATATCACAGTGGTAGGTTAACAGAAACCAAGTGCCATTGAGGTGAGTTTCTAGCAGGCATTAAAAGGAAGCTATTGACACCTTAGCCGCACCCCTTGCTTAAGTTTTCCACAAGTTGCATGCAAATCAAGCACCAATCGTACGGAAATCAACCATAATTAAACAGAAATTTGGGTGGTAGGTTAGCAGAGACCCCCGATATCATAGTGGTGGGTTAACAGAAACCAAGTGCCATCATGGTGAGTTTCTAGCAGGCATAAATGGGAAGCTAACGACACCTCAGCCGGATCTCTCGCGCTATTTTTTCAGAAGTTGCATGCAACTCAAGCACCAATCGTAAGGAAATCAACCATAATTAAACAGAAATTTGGGTGGTAGGTTAGCAGAGACCCCCGATATCATAGTGGTGGGTTAACAGAAACCAAGTGCCATCATGGTGAGTTTCTAGCAGGCATAAATGGGAAGCTAACGACACCTCAGCCGGATCTCTCGCGCTATTTTTTCAGAAGTTGCATGCAACTCAAGCACCAATCGTACGGAAATCAACCATAATTAAACAGAAACTTGGGTGGTAGGTTAACAGAGACCCCCGATATCATAGTGGTGGGTTAACAGAAACCAAAAGCCATCGTGGTGGGTTTCTAGCAGGCATAAATGGGAAGCTAACGACACCTTAGCCGGATCTCTCGCGCTATTATTTCAGAAGTTGCATGCAACTCAATCACCAATCGTACGGAAATCAACCATAATTAAACAGAAATTTGGGTGGTAGGTTAACAGAGACCTCCGATATCATATTGGTGGGTTAACAGAAACCAAGTGCCATCGTGGTGAGCTTCTAGCAGGCATAATGGGGAAGCTAACGACACCTCAGCCGGATCTCTCGTGCTATTTTTTTAGAAGTCGCATTCAAACCAAACACCAATCGTACGGAAATCAACTATAATTAAACAAAAAATTGGGTGGTAGGTTAACAGAGACCTCCGATATCACAGTGGTGGGTTAACAGAAACAAAGTTCCATCGTGGTGAGTTTCCAGCAGGCATTAAGGGGAAGCTATTGACACCTTAGCCGCACCCCTTGCTTAAGTTTTCCACAAGTTGCATGCAAATCAAGCAGCAATCGTACGGAAGTCAACCATAATTAAATAGAAATTTGGGTGGTAGGTTAGCAGAGACCTCCGATATCATAGTGGTGGAATAACAGAAACCAAGTGCCATCGTGGTGAGTTTCTAGCAGGCGTAAATGGGAAGCTAACGACACCTTAGCCGGATCTCTCGCGCTATTTTTTTGAATTAGATAGAAATTTGGGTGGTAGGTTAACAGAGAGCCCCGATATCATAGTGGTGGGTTAACAGAAACCAAGTGCCATCGTGGTGAGTTTCTAGCAGGCATAAATGGGAAGCTAACGACGCCTTAGCCGGATCTCTCGGGCTATTTTTTCAGAAGTTGCATGCAACTCAAGCACCAATCGTACGGAAATCAACCATAATTAAACAGAAATTTGGGTGGTAGGTTAGCAGAGACCCCCGATATCATAGTGGTGGGTTAACAGAAACCAAGTGCCATCATGGTGAGTTTCTAGCAGGCATAAATGGGAAGCTAACGACACCTCAGCCGGATCTGTCGCGCTATTTTTTCAGAAGTTGCATGCAACTCAAGCACCAATCGTACGGAAATCAACCATAATTAAACAGAAATTTGGGTGTTAGGTTAACAGAGACCTGCGATATCATAGTGGTGGGTTAACAGAAACCAAGTGCCATCGTGGTGAGTTTCTAGCAGGCATAAATGGGAAGGTAACGACACCTTAGCCGGATCTCTAGCGCTATTTTTTCAGAATTTGCATGCAACTCAATCACCAATCGTAAGGAAATCAACCATAATTAAACAAAAATTTGGGTGGTAGGTTAACAGAGACCCCCGATATCATAGTGGTGGGTTAACAGAAACCAAGTGCCATCGTGGTGAGTTTCTAGCAGGCATAAATGGGAAGCTAACGACACCTTAGCCGGATCTCTCGTGCTATTTTTTCAGAAGTTGCATGCAACTCAAGCACCAATCGTACGGAAATCAACCATAATTAAGCAGAAATTTGGGTGTTAGGTTAACAGAGACCTCCGATATCATAGTGTTGGGTTAACAGAAACCAAGTGTCATCGTGGTAAGTTTCTAGCAGGCATAATGGGGAAGCTATTGACACCTTAGCCGCACCCCTTGCTTAAGTTTTCCACAAGTTGCATGCAAATCAAGCACCAATCGTACGGAAATCAACCATAATTAAACAGAAATTTGGGTGGTAGGTTAACAGAGACCTCCGATATCACAGTGGTGGGTTAACAGAAACCAAGTGCCATCGTGGTGAGTTTCTAGCAGGCATAAATGGGAAGCTAACGACACCTTAGCCGGATCTCTCGCGCTATTTTTTCAGAAGTTGCATGCAACTCAAGCACCAATCGTAAGGAAATCAACCATAATTAAACAGAAATTTGGGTGGTAGGTTAACAGAGATCCCCGATATTATAGTGGTGGGTTAACAGAAACCAAGTGCCATCATGGTGAGTTTCTAGCAGGCATAAATGGGAAGCTAACGACTTCTTAGCCGGATCTCTCGCGCTATTTTTTCAGAAGTTGCATGCAACTCAAGCACCAATCGTACGGAAATCAACCATAATTAAACAGAAATTTTGGTGGTAGGTTAACAGAGAGCCCCGATATCATAGTGGTGGGTTAACAGAAACCAAATGCCATCGTGGTGAGTTTCTAGCAGGCATTAAGGGGAAGCTATTGACGCCTTAGCCGCACCCCTTGCTTAAGTTTTCCACAAGTTGCATGCAAATCAAGCAGCAATCGTAGGGAAATCAACCATAATTAAATAGAAATTTGGGTGGTAGGTTAACAGAGACCTCCGATATCATAGTGGTGGGTTAACAGAAACCAAGTGCCATCGTGGTGAGTTTCTAGCAGGCATAAATGGAAAGCTAACGACACCTTAGCCGGATCTCTAGCGCTATTTTTCCAGAAGTTGCATGCAACTCAATCACCAATCGTAAGGAAATCAACCATAATTAAACAAAAATTTGGGTGGTAGGTTAACAGAGACCCCCGATATCATAGTGGTGGGTTAACAGAAACCAAGTGCCATCGTGGTGAGTTTCTAGCAGGCATAAATGGGAAGGTAACGACACCTTAGCCGGATCTCTAGCGCTATTTTTTCAGAATTTGCATGCAACTCAATCACCAATCGTAAGGAAATCAACCATAATTAAACAAAAATTTGGGTGGTAGGTTAACAGAGACCCCCGATATCATAGTGGTGGGTTAACAGAAACCAAGTGCCATCGTGGTGAGTTTCTAGCAGGCATAAATGGGAAGCTAACGACACCTTAGCCGGATCTCTCGTGCTATTTTTTCAGAAGTTGCATGCAACTCAAGCACCAATCGTACGGAAATCAACCATAATTAAGCAGAAATTTGGGTGTTAGGTTAACAGAGACCTCCGATATCATAGTGTTGGGTTAACAGAAACCAAGTGTCATCGTGGTAAGTTTCTAGCAGGCATAATGGGGAAGCTATTGACACCTTAGCCGCACCCCTTGCTTAAGTTTTCCACAAGTTGCATGCAAATCAAGCACCAATCGTACGGAAATCAACCATAATTAAACAGAAATTTGGGTGGTAGGTTAACAGAGACCTCCGATATCACAGTGGTGGGTTAACAGAAACCAAGTGCCATCGTGGTGAGTTTCTAGCAGGCATAAATGGGAAGCTAACGACACCTTAGCCGGATCTCTCGCGCTATTTTTTCAGAAGTTGCATGCAACTCAAGCACCAATCGTAAGGAAATCAACCATAATTAAACAGAAATTTGGGTGGTAGGTTAACAGAGATCCCCGATATTATAGTGGTGGGTTAACAGAAACCAAGT
This sequence comes from Anomoia purmunda, assembly GCA_951828415.1. Classification (NCBI taxonomy): domain Eukaryota; kingdom Metazoa; phylum Arthropoda; class Insecta; order Diptera; family Tephritidae; genus Anomoia; species Anomoia purmunda. The sequence goes on from OX639994.1 coordinate 36,756,554, forward strand.
GCCATCATGGTGAGTTTCTAGCAGGCATAAATGGGAAGCTAACGACTTCTTAGCCGGATCTCTCGCGCTATTTTTTCAGAAGTTGCATGCAACTCAAGCACCAATCGTACGGAAATCAACCATAATTAAACAGAAATTTTGGTGGTAGGTTAACAGAGAGCCCCGATATCATAGTGGTGGGTTAACAGAAACCAAGTGCCATCGTGGTGAGTTTCTAGCAGGCATTAAGGGGAAGCTATTGACGCCTTAGCCGCACCCCTTGCTTAAGTTTTCCACAAGTTGCATGCAAATCAAGCAGCAATCGTAGGGAAATCAACCATAATTAAATAGAAATTTGGGTGGTAGGTTAACAGAGACCTCCGATATCATAGTGGTGGGTTAACAGAAACCAAGTGCCATCGTGGTGAGTTTCTAGCAGGCATAAATGGAAAGCTAACGACACCTTAGCCGGATCTCTAGCGCTATTTTTCCAGAAGTTGCATGCAACTCAATCACCAATCGTAAGGAAATCAACCATAATTAAACAAAAATTTGGGTGGTAGGTTAACAGAGACCCCCGATTTCATAGTGGTGGGTTAACAGAAACCAAGTGCCATCGTGGTGAGTTTCTAGCAGGCATAAATGGGAAGCTAACGACACCTTAGCCGGATCTCTCGCGCTATTTTTTCAGAAGTTGCATGCAACTCAAGCACCAATCGTAAGGAAATCAACCATAATTAAACAGAAATTTGGGTGGTAGGTTAACAGACATCCCCGATATCATAGTGGTGGGTTAAGAGAAACCAACTGCCATCATGGTGGGTTTCTAGCAGGCATAAATGGGAAGCTAACGACACCTTAGCCGGATCTCTCGCGCTATTTTTTCAGAAGTTGCATGCAACTCAAGCACCAATCGTACGGAAATCAACCATAATTAAACATAAATTTGGGTGTCAGGTTAACAGAGACCTCCGATATCATAGTGGTGGGTTAACAGAAACCAAGTGCCATCATGGTGAGTTTCTAGCAGGCATAAATGGGAAGCTAACGACACCTTAGCCGGCTCTCTAGCGCTATTTTTTCAGAAGTTGCATGCAACTCAATCACCAATCGTAAGGAAATCAACCATAATTAAACAAAAATTTGGGTGGTAGGTTAACAGAGGCCCCCGATATCATAGATATCTCGTGCTATTTTTTCAGAAGTTGCATGCAACTCAGGCACCAATCGTACGGAAATCAACTATAATTAAACAAAAAATTGGATGGTAGGTTAACAGAGACCTCCGATATCACAGTGGTGGGTTAACAGAAACCAAGTTCCATCGTGGTGAGTTTCTAGCAGGCATTAAGATGAAGCTATTGACACCTTAGCCGCTCCCCTTGCTTAAGTGTTCCACAAGTTGCATGCAAATCAAGCAGCAATCGTAGGGAAATCAACCATAATTAAATAGAAATTTGGGTGGTAGGTTAACAGAGACCTCCGATATCATAGTGGTGGGTTAACAGAAAACAAGTGCCATCGTGCTGAGTTTCTAGCAGGCATAGATGGAAAGCTAACGACACCTTAGCCGGATCTCTCGCGCTATTTTTTCAGAAGTTGCATGCAACTCAAGCACCAATCGTAAGGAAATCAACCATAATTAAACAAAAATTTGGGTGGTAGGTTAACAGAGACCCCCGATATCATAGTGGTGGGTTAACAGAAACCAAGTGCCATCATGGTGAGTTTCTAGCAGGCATAAATGGGAAGCTAACGACACCTTAGCCGGATCTCTCGCGCTATTTTTTCAGAAGTTGCATGCAACTCAATCACCAATCGTACGGAAATCAACCATAATTAAACAGAAATTTGGGTGGTAGGTTAAAAGAGACCTCCGATATCACAGTGGTGGGTTAACAGAAACCAAGTGCCATTGTGGCGAGTTTCTAGCAGGCATTAAGGGGAAGCTATTGACTCCTTAGCCGCACCCCTTGCTTAAGTTTTCCACAAGTTGCATGCAAATCAATCACCAATCGTACGGAAATCAACCATAATTAAACAGAAATTTGGGTGGTAGGTTAACAGAGACCTCCGATATCATGGTGGTGGGTTAACAGAAACAGAGTGCCATCGTGGTGAGTTTCTAGCAGGCGTAAATGGGAAGCTAACGACACCTTAGCCGGATCTCTCGCGCTATTTTTTCAGAAGTTGCATGCAACTCAAGCACCAATCGTACGGAAATCAACCATAATTAAACAGAAATTTGGGTGGTACGTTAACAGAGACCTCCGATATCATAGTGGTGGGTTAACAGAAACCAAGTGCCATCGTGGTGAGTTTCTAGCAGGCATAACTGGGAAGCTAACGACACCTTAGCCGGATCTCTCGCGCTATTTTTTTTAATTAGATAGAAATTTGGGTGGTAGGTTAACAGAGACCTCCGATATCATAGTGGTGGGTTAACAGAAACCAAGTGCCATCATAGTGAGTTTCTAGCAGGCATAAATGGGAAGCTAACGACACCTTAGCCGGATCTCCCGCGCTATTTTTTCAGAAGTTGCATGCAACTCAAGCACCAATCGTACGGAAATCAACCATAATTAAACAGAAATTTGGGTGGTAGGTTAACAGAGACCCCCGATATCATAGTGGTGGGTTAACAGAAACCAAGTGCCATCGTGGTGAGTTTCTAGCAGGCATAAATGGGAAGCTAACGACACCTTAGCCGGATCTCTCGCGCTATTTTTTCAGAAGTTGCATGCAACTCAAGCACCAATCGTACGGAAATCAACCATAATTAAACAGAAATTTGGGTGGTAGGTTAACAGAGAGCCCCGATATCATAGTGGTGGGTTAACAGAAACCAAGTGCCATCGTGGTGAGTTTCTAGCAGGCATAAATGGGAAGCTAACGACACCTTAGCCGGATCTCTCGCGCTATTTTTTCAGAAGTTGCATGCAACTCAAGCACCAATCGTACGGAAATCAACCATAATTAAACAGAAATTTGGGTGGTAGGTTAGCAGAGACCCCAGATATCATAGTGGTGGGTTAACAGAAACCAAGTGCCATCATGGTGAGTTTCTAGCAGGCATAAATGGGAAGCTAACGACACCTCAGCCGGATCTCTCGCGCTATTTTTTCAGAAGTTGCATGCAACTCAAGCACCAATCGTACGGAAATCAACCATAATTAAACAGAAATTTGGGTGGTAGGTTAACAGAGACCCCCGATATCATAGTGGTGGGTTAACAGAAACCAAGTGCCATCGTGGTGAGTTTCTAGCAGGCATAAATGGGAAGCTAACGACACCTTAGCCGGATCTCTCGCGCTATTTTTTCAGAAGTTGCATGCAACTCAAGCACCAATCGTACGGAAATCAACCATAATTAAACAGAAATTTGGGTGGTAGGTTAACAGAGAGCCCCGATATCATAGTGGTGGGTTAACAGAAACCAAGTGCCATCGTGGTGAGTTTCTAGCAGGCATAAATGGGAAGCTAACGACACCTTAGCCGGATCTCTCGCGCTATTTTTTCAGAAGTTGCATGCAACTCAAGCACCAATCGTACGGAAATCAACCATAATTAAACAGAAATTTGGGTGGTAGGTTAGCAGAGACCCCCGATATCATAGTGGTGGGTTAACAGAAACCAAGTGCCATCATGGTGAGTTTCTAGCAGGCATAAATGGGAAGCTAACGACACCTCAGCCGGATCTCTCGCGCTATTTTTTCAGAAGTTGCATGCAACTCAAGCACCAATCGTACGGAAATCAACCATAATTAAACAGAAATTTGGGTGTTAGGTTAACAGAGACCTGCGATATCATAGTGGTGGGTTAACAGAAACCAAGTGCCATCGTGGTGAGTTTCTAGCAGGCATAAATGGGAAGCTAACGACACCTTAGCCGGATCTCTCGCGCTATTTTTTCAGAAGTTGCATGCAACTCAAGCACCAATCGTACGGAAATCAACCATAATTAAACAGAAATTTGGGTGGTAGGTTAACAGAGACCCCCGATATCATAGTGGTGGGTTAACAGAAACCAAGTGCCATCGTGGTGAGTTTCTAGCAGGCATAAATGGGAAGCTAACGACACCTCAGCCGGATCTCTCGCGCTATTTTTTCAGAAGTTGCATGCAACTCAAGCACCAATCGTACGGAAATCAACCATAATTAAGCAGAAATTTGGGTGTTAGGTTAACAGAGACCTCCGATATCATAGTGTTGGGTTAACAGAAACCAAGTGTCATCGTGGTAAGTATCTAGCAGGCATAATGGGGAAGCTATTGACACCTTAGCCGCACCCCTTGCTTAAGTTTTCCACAAGTTGCATGCAAATCAAGCACCAATCGTACGGAAATCAACCATAATTAAACAGAAATTTGGGTGGTAGGTTAACAGAGACCTCCGATATCACAGTGGTGGGTTAACAGAAACCAAGTGCCATCGTGGTGAGTTTCTAGCAGGCATAAATGGGAAGCTAACGACACCTTAGCCGGATCTCTCGCGCTATTTTTTCAGAAGTTGCATGCAACTCAAGCACCAATCGTAAGGAAATCAACCATAATTAAACAGAAATTTGGGTGGTAGGTTAACAGAGATCCCCGATATCATAGTGGTGGGTTAACAGAAACCAAGTGCCATCATGGTGAGTTTCTAGCAGGCATAAATGGGAAGCTAACGACTTCTTAGCCGGATCTCTCGCGCTATTTTTTCAGAAGTTGCATGCAACTCAAGCACCAATCGTACGGAAATCAACCATAATTAAACAGAAATTTGGGTGGTAGGTTAACAGAGAGCCCCGATATCATAGTGGTGGGTTAACAGAAACCAAGTGCCATCGTGGTGAGTTTCTAGCAGGCATTAAGGGGAAGCTATTGACGCCTTAGCCGCACCCCTTGCTTAAGTTTTCCACAAGTTGCATGCAAATCAAGCAGCAATCGTAGGGAATTCAACCATAATTAAATAGAAATTTGGGTGGTAGGTTAACAGAGACCTCCGATATCATAGTGGTGGGTTAACAGAAACCAAGTGCCATCGTGGTGAGTTTCTAGCAGGCATAAATGGAAAGCTAACGACACCTTAGCCGGATCTCTAGCGCTATTTTTTCAGAAGTTGCATGCAACTCAATCACCAATCGTAAGGAAATCAACCATAATTAAACAAAAATTTGGGTGGTAGGTTAACAGAGACCCCCGATATCATAGTAGTGGGTTAACAGAAACCAAGTGCCATCGTGGTGAGTTTCTAGCAGGCATAAATGGGAAGCTAACGACACCTTAGCCGGATCTCTCGCGCTATTTTTTCAGAAGTTGCATGCAACTCAAGCACCAATCGTACGGAAATCAACCATAATTAAACAGAAATTTGGGTGGTAGGTTAACAGAGAGCCCCGATATCATAGTGGTGGGTTAACAGAAACCAAGTGCCATCGTGGTGAGTTTCTAGCAGGCATTAAGGGGAAGCTATTGACGCCTTAGCCGCACCCCTTGCTTAAGTTTTCCACAAGTTGCATGCAACTCAAGCACCAATCGTACGGAAATCAACCATAATTAAACAGAAATTTGGGTGGTAGGTTAGCAGAGACCCCCGATATCATAGTGGTGGGTTAACAGAAACCAAGTGCCATCATGGTGAGTTTCTAGCAGGCATAAATGGGAAGCTAACGACACCTCAGCCGGATCTCTCGCGCTATTTTTTCAGAAGTTGCATGCAACTCAAGCACCAATCGTACGGAAATCAACCATAATTAAACAGAAATTTGGGTGTTAGGTTAACAGAGACCTGCGATATCATAGTGGTGGGTTAACAGAAACCAAGTGCCATCGTGGTGAGTTTCTAGCAGGCATAAATGGGAAGGTAACGACACCTTAGCCGGATCTCTAGCGCTATTTTTTCAGAAGTTGCATGCAACTCAATCACCAATCGTAAGGAAATCAACCATAATTAAACAAAAATTTGGGTGGTAGGTTAACAGAGACCCCCGATATCATAGTGGTGGGTTAACAGAAACCAAGTGCCATCGTGGTGAGTTTCTAGCAGGCATAAATGGGAAGCTAACGACACCTTAGCCGGATCTCTCGTGCTATTTTTTCAGAAGTTGCATGCAACTCAAGCACCAATCGTACGGAAATCAACCATAATTAAGCAGAAATTTGGGTGTTAGGTTAACAGAGACCTCCGATATCATAGTGTTGGGTTAACAGAAACCAAGTGTCATCGTGGTAAGTATCTAGCAGGCATAATGGGGAAGCTATTGACACCTTAGCCGCACCCCTTGCTTAAGTTTTCCACAAGTTGCATGCAAATCAAGCACCAATCGTACGGAAATCAACCATAATTAAACAGAAATTTGGGTGGTAGGTTAACAGAGACCTCCGATATCACAGTGGTGGGTTAACAGAAACCAAGTGCCATCGTGGTGAGTTTCTAGCAGGCATAAATGGGAAGCTAACGACACCTTAGCCGGATCTCTCGCGCTATTTTTTCAGAAGTTGCATGCAACTCAAGCACCAATCGTAAGGAAATCAACCATAATTAAACAGAAATTTGGGTGGTAGGTTAACAGAGATCCCCGATATCATAGTGGTGGGTTAACAGAAACCAAGTGCCATCATGGTGAGTTTCTAGCAGGCATAAATGGGAAGCTAACGACTTCTTAGCCGGATCTCTCGCGCTATTTTTTCAGAAGTTGCATGCAACTCAAGCACCAATCGTACGGAAATCAACCATAATTAAACAGAAATTTGGGTGGTAGGTTAACAGAGAGCCCCGATATCATAGTGGTGGGTTAACAGAAACCAAGTGCCATCGTGGTGAGTTTCTAGCAGGCATTAAGGGGAAGCTATTGACGCCTTAGCCGCACCCCTTGCTTAAGTTTTCCACAAGTTGCATGCAAATCAAGCAGCAATCGTAGGGAATTCAACCATAATTAAATAGAAATTTGGGTGGTAGGTTAACAGAGACCTCCGATATCATAGTGGTGGGTTAACAGAAACCAAGTGCCATCGTGGTGAGTTTCTAGCAGGCATAAATGGAAAGCTAACGACACCTTAGCCGGATCTCTAGCGCTATTTTTTCAGAAGTTGCATGCAACTCAATCACCAATCGTAAGGAAATCAACCATAATTAAACAAAAATTTGGGTGGTAGGTTAACAGAGACCCCCGATATCATAGTAGTGGGTTAACAGAAACCAAGTGCCATCGTGGTGAGTTTCTAGCAGGCATAAATGGGAAGCTAACGACACCTTAGCCGGATCTCTCGCGCTATTTTTTCAGAAGTTGCATGCAACTCAAGCACCAATCGTAAGGAAATCAACCATAATTAAACAGAAATTTGGGTGGTAGGTTAACAGAGATCCCCGATATCATAGTGGTGGGTTAACAGAAACCAACTGCCATCATGGTGAGTTTCTAGCAGGCATAAATGGGAAGCTAACGACACCTTAGCCGGCTCTCTAGCGCTATTTTTTCAGAAGTTGCATGCAACTCAATCACCAATCGTAAGGAAATCAACCATAATTAAACAAAAATTTGGGTGGTAGGTTAACAGAGGCCCCCGATATCATAGATATCTCGTGCTATTTTTTCAGAAGTTGCATGCAACTCAGGCACCAATCGTACGGAAATCAACTATAATTAAACAAAAAATTGGATGGTAGGTTAACAGAGACCTCCGATATCACAGTGGTGGGTTAACAGAAACCAAGTTCCATAGTGGTGAGTTTCTAGCAGGCATTAAGATGAAGCTATTGACACCTTAGCCGCTCCCCTTGCTTAAGTGTTCCACAAGTTGCATGCAAATCAAGCAGCAATCGTAGGGAAATCAACCATAATTAAATAGAAATTTGGGTGGTAGGTTAACAGAGACCTCCGATATCATAGTGGTGGGTTAACAGAAAACAAGTGCCATCGTGGTGAGTTTCTAGCAGGCATAGATGGAAAGCTAACGACACCTTAGCCGGATCTCTCGCGCTATTTTTTCAGAAGTTGCATGCAACTCAAGCACCAATCGTACGGAAATCAACCATAATTAAACAAAAATTTGGGTGGTAGGTTAACAGAGACCCCCGATATCATAGTGGTGGGTTAACAGAAACCAAGTGCCATCATGGTGAGTTTCTAGCAGGCATAAATGGGAAGCTAACGACACCTTAGCCGGATCTCGCGCGCTATTACTTCAGAAGTTGCATGCAACTCAATCACCAATCGTACGGAAATCAACCATAATTAAACAGAAATTTGGGTGGTAGGTTAAAAGAGACCTCCGATATCACAGTGGTGGGTTAACAGAAACCAAGTGCCATTGTGGCGAGTTTCTAGCAGGCATTAAGGGGAAGCTATTGACTCCTTAGCCGCACCCCTTGCTTAAGTTTTCCACAAGTTGCATGCAAATCAATCACCAATCGTACGGAAATCAGCCATAATTAAACAGAAATTTGGGTGGTAGGTTAACAGAGACCTCCGATATCATGGTGGTGGGTTAACAGAAGCCAAGTGCCATCATGGTGAGTTTCTAGCTGGCATAATGGGGAAGCTAACGACACCTTAGCCGGATCTCTCGCGCTATTTTTTCAGAAGTTGCATGCAACTCAAGCACCAATCGTACGGAAATCAACCATAATTAAACAGAAATTTGGGTGGTAGGTTAGCAGAGACCTCCGATATTACAGTGGTGGGTTAACAGAAACCAAGTGTCATTGTGGTGAGTTTCTAGCAGGCATAAATGGGAAGCTAGCGACACCTTAGCCGGATCTCTCGCGCTATTTTTTCAGAAGTTGCATGCAACTCAAGCACCAATCGTACGGAAATCAACCATAATTAAACAGAAATTTGGGTGGTAGGTTAACAGAGACCTCCGATATCATAGTGGTGGGTTAACAGAAACCAAGTGCCATCGTGGTGAGTTTCTAGCAGGCATAATGGGGAAGCTAACGACACCTTAGCCGGATCTCTCGCGCCATTTTTTCAGAAGTTGCATGCAACTCAAGCACCAATCGTAAGGAAATCAACCATAATTAAATAGAAATTTGGGTGGTAGGTTAACAGAGACCCCCGATATCATAGTGGTGGGTTAACAGAAACCAAGTGCCATCGTGGTGAGTTTCTAGCAGGCGTAAATGGGAAGCTAACGACACCTTAGCCGGATCTCTCGCGCTATTTTTTCAGAAGTTGCATGCAACTCAAGCACCAATCGTACGGAAATCAACCATAATTAAACAGAAATTTGGGTGGTACGTTAACAGAGACCTCCGATATCATAGTGGTGGGTTAACAGAAACCAAGTGCCATCGTGGTGAGTTTCTAGCAGGCATAAATGGGAAGCTAACGACACCTTAGCCGGATCTCTCGCGCTATTTTTTTTAATTAGATAGAAATTTGGGTGGTAGGTTAACAGAGACCTCCGATATCATAGTGGTGGGTTAACAGAAACCAAGTGCCATCATAGTGAGTTTCTAGCAGGCATAAATGGGAAGCTAACGACACCTTAGCCGGATCTCCCGCGCTATTTTTTCAGAAGTTGCATGCAACTCAAGCACCAATCGTACGGAAATCAACCATAATTAAACAGAAATTTGGGTGGTAGGTTAACAGAGACCCCCGATATCATAGTGGTGGGTTAACAGAAACCAAGTGCCATCGTGGTGAGTTTCTAGCAGGCATAAATGGGAAGCTAACGACACCTTAGCCGGATCTCTCGCGCTATTTTTTTGAATTAGATAGAAATTTGGGTGGTAGGTTAACAGAGACCTCCGATATCATAGTGGTGGGTTAACAGAAACCAAGTGCCATCATGGTGAGTTTCTAGCAGGCATAAATGGGAAGCTAACGACACCTTAGCCGGATCTCTCGCGCTATTTTTTCAGAAGTTGCATGCAACTCAAGCACCAATCGTAAGGAAATCAACCATAATTAAACAAAAATTTGGGTGGTAGGTTAACAGAGACCCCCGATATCATAGTGGTTGGTTAACAGAAACCAAGTGCCATCGTGGTGAGTTTCTAGCAGGCATAAATGGGAAGCTAACGACACCTTAACCGGATCTCGCGCGCTATTACTTCAGAAGTTGCATGCAACTCAATCACCAATCGTACGGAAATCAACCATAATTAAACAGAAATTTGGGTGGTAGATTAACAGAGACCTCCGATATCACAGTGGTGGGTTAACAGAAACCAAGTGCCATTTTGGTGAGCTTCTAGCAGGCATAATGGGGAAGCTAACGACACCTCAGCCGGATCTCTCGTGCTATTTTTTCAGAAGTTGCATTCAAACCAAACACCAATCGTACGGAAATCAACTATAATTAAACAAAAAATTGGGTGGTAGGTTAACAGAGACCTCCGATATCACAGTGGTGGGTTAACAGAAACCAAGTTCCATCGTGGTGAGTTTCCAGCAGGCATTAAAGGGAAGCTATTGACACCTTAGCCGCACCCCTTGCTTAAGTTTTCCACAAGTTGCATGCAAATCAAGCAGCAATCGTACGGAAGTCAACCATAATTAAATAGAAATTTGGGTGGTAGGTTAGCAGAGACCTCCGATATCATAGTGGTGGAATAACAGAAACCAAGTGCCATCGTGGTGAGTTTCTAGCAGGCATAAATGGGAAGCTAACGACACCTTAGCCGGATCTCTCGCGCTATTTTTTTGAATTAGATAGAAATTTGGGTGGTAGGTTAACAGAGACCTCCGATATCATAGTGGTGGGTTAACAGAAACCAAGTGCCATCATGGTGAGTTTCTAGCAGGCATAAATGGGAAGCTAACGACAACTTAGCCGGATCCCTCGCGCTATTTTTTCAGAAGTTGCATGCAACTCAAGCACCAATCGTAAGGAAATCAACCATAATTAAACAAAAATTTGGGTGGTAGGTTAACAGAGACCCCCGATATCATAGTGGTTGGTTAACAGAAACCAAGTGCCATCGTGGTGAGTTTCTAGCAGGCATAAATGGGAAGCTAAGGACACCTTAGCCGGATCTCGCGCGCTATTACTTCAGAAGTTGCATGCAACTCAATCACCAATCGTACGGAAATCAACCATAATTAAACAGAAATTTGAGTGGTAGGTTAACAGAGACCTCCGATATCACAGTGGTGGGTTAACAGAAACCAAGTGCCATTGTGGTGAGTTTCTAGCAGGCATTAAAAGGAAGCTATTGACACCTTAGCCGCACCCCTTGCTTAAGTTTTCTACAAGTTGCATGCAAATCAAGCACCAATCGTACGGAAATCAACCATAATTAAACAGAAATTTGGGTGGTAGGTTAACAGAGACCTCCGATATCATAGTGGTAGGTTAACAGAAACCAAGTGCCATCATGGTGAGTTTCTAGCAGGCATAATGGGGAAGCTAACGACACCTTAGCCGGATCTCTCGCGCTATTTTTTCAGAAGTTGCATGCAACTCAAGCACCAATCGTACGGAAATCAACCATAATTAAATAGAAATTTGGGTGGTAGGTTAACAGAGACCCCCGATATCATAGTGGTGGGTTAACAGAAACCAAGTGCCGTCGTGGTGAGTTTCTAGCAGGCGTAAATGGGAAGTTAACGACACCTTAGCCGGATCTCTCGCGCTATTTTTTCAGAAGTTGCATGCAACTCAAGCACCAATCGTACGGAAATCAACCATAATTAAACAGAAATTTGGGTGGTAGGTTAACAGCGACCTCCGATATCACAGTGGTGGGTTAACAGAATCCAAGTGCCATCGTGGTGAGTTTCTAGCAGGCATAAATGGGAAGCTAACGACACCTTAGCCGGATCTCTAGCGCTATTTTTTCAGAAGTTGCATGCAACTCAAGCACCAATCGTACCGAAATCAACCATAATTGAACAGAAATTTGGGTGGTAGGTTAACAGAGACCTCCTATATCATAGTGGTGGGTTAACAGAAACCAAGTGCCATCGTGGTGAGTTTCTAGCAGGCATAATGGGAAAGCTAACGACACCTTAGCCGGATCTCTCGCGCTATTTTTTCAGAAGTTGCATGCAACTCAAGCACCAATCGTACGGAAATCAACCATAATTAAACAGAAACTTGGGTGGTAGGTTAACAGAGACCCCCGATATCATAGTGGTGGGTTAACAGAAACCAAAAGCCATCGTGGTGGGTTTCTAGCAGGCATAAATGGGAAGCTAACGACACCTTAGCCGGATCTCTCGCGCTATTATTTCAGAAGTTGCATGCAACTCAATCACCAATCGTACGGAAATCAACCATAATTAAACAGAAATTTGGGTGGTAGGTTAACAGAGACCTCCGATATCATATTGGTGGGTTAACAGAAACCAAGTGCCATCGCGGTGAGCTTCTAGCAGGCATAATGGGGAAGCTAACGACACCTCAGCCGGATCTCTCGTGCTATTTTTTCAGAAGTTGCATTCAAACCAAACACCAATCATACGGAAATCAACTATAATTAAACAAAAAATTGGGTGGTAGGTTAACAGAGACCTCCGATATCACAGTGGTGGCTTAACAGAAACCAAGTTCCATCGCGGTGAGTTTCCAGCAGGCATTAAGGGGAAGCTATTGACACCTTAGCCGCACCCCTTGCTTAAGTTTTCCACAAGTTGCATGCAAATCAAGCAGCAATCGTACGGAAGTCAACCATAATTAAATAGAAATTTGGGTGGTAGGTTAGCAGAGACCTCCGATATCATAGTGGTGGAATAACAGAAACCAAGTGCCATCGTGGTGAGTTTCTAGAAGGCATAAATGGGAAGCTAACGACACCTTAGCCGGATCTCTCGCGCTATTTTTTCAGAAGTTGCATGCAACTCAAGCACCAATCGTAAGGAAATCAACCATAATTAAACAAAAATTTGGGTGGTAGGTTAACAGAGACCCCCGATATCATAGTGGTGGGTTAACAGAAACCAAGTGCCATCGTGGTGAGTTTCTAGCAGGCATAAATGGGAAGCTAACGACACATTAGCCGGATCTCTCGCGCTATTTTTTCAGAAGTTGCATGCAACTCAAGCACCAATCGTAAGGAAATCAACCATAATTAAACAGAAATTTGGGTGGTAGGTTAACAGAGACCTCCGATATCATAGTGGTGGGTTAACAGAAACCAAGTGCCATCGTGGTGAGTTTCTAGCAGGCATCAAGTGGAAGCTAACGACAAATTAGCCGCACCCTTTGGTTAAGTTTTCCACAAGTTGCATGCAAATCAAGCACCAATCTTAAGGAAATCAGACATAATTAAACAAAAATTTGGGTGGTAGGTTAACAGAGACCTCCGATATCATATTGGTGGGTTAACAGAAACCAAAAGCCATCGTAGTGCGTTTCTAGCAGGCATAAATGGGAAGCTAACGACACCTTAGCCGGATCTCTCGCGCTATTATTTCAGAAGTTGCATGCAACTCAATCACCAATCGTACGGAAATCAACCATAATTAAACAGAAATTTGGGTGGTAGGTTAACAGAGACCTCCGATATCATAGTGGTAGGTTAACAGAAACCAAGTGCCATCATGGTGAGTTTCTAGCAGGCATAATGGGGAAGCTAACGACACCTTAGCAGGATCTCTCGCGCTATTTTTTCAGAAGTTGCATGCAACTCAAGCACCAATCGTAAGGAAATCAACCATAATTAAATAGAAATTTGGGTGGTAGGTTAACAGAGACCCCCGATATCATAGTGGTGGGTTAACAGAAACCAAGTGCCATCGTGGTGAGTTTCTAGCAGGCATAAATGGGAAGCTAACGACACCTTAGCCGGATCTCTCGCGCTATTTTTTTGAATTAGATAGAAATTTGGGTGGTAGGTTAACAGAGACCTCCGATATCATAGTGGTGGGTTAACAGAAACCAAGTGCCATCATGGTGAGTTTCTAGCAGGCATAAATGGGAAGCTAACGACACCTTAGCCGGATCTCTCGCGCTATTTTTTCAGAAGTTGCATGCAACTCAAGCACCAATCGTAAGGAAATCAATCATAATTAAACAAAAATTTGGGTGGTAGGTTAACAGAGACCCCCGATATCATAGTGGTTGGTTAACAGACACCAAGTGCCATCGTGGTGAGTTTCTAGCAGGCATAAATGGAAAGCTAACGACACCTTAGCCGGATCTCGCGCGCTATTACTTCAGAAGTTGCATGCAACTCAATCACCAATCGTACGGAAATCAACCATAATTAAACAGAAATTTGGGTGGTAGGTTAACAGAGACCTCCGATATCACAGTGGTAGGTTAACAGAAACCAAGTGCCATTGTGGTGAGTTTCTAGCAGGCATTAAAAGGAAGCTATTGACACCTTAGCCGCACCCCTTGCTTAAGTTTTCCACAAGTTGCATGCAAATCAAGCACCAATCGTACGGAAATCAACCATAATTAAACAGAAATTTGGGTGGTAGGTTAACAGAGACCTCCGATATCACAGTGGTAGGTTAACAGAAACCAAGTGCCATCATGATGAGTTTCTAGCAGGCATAATGGGGAAGCTAACGACACCTTAGCCGGATCTCTCGCGCTATTTTTTCAGAAGTTGCATGCAACTCAAGCACCAATCGTACGGAAATCAACCATAATTAAATAGAAATTTGGGTGGTAGGTTAACAGAGACCCCCGATATCATAGTGGTGGGTTAACAGAAACCAAGTGCCATCGTGGTGAGTTTCTAGCAGGCGTAAATGGGAAGCTAACGACACCTTAGCCGGATCTCTCGCGCTATTTTTTCAGAAGTTGCATGCAACTCAAGTACCAATCGTACGGAAATCAACCATAATTAAACAGAAATTTGGGTGGTAGGTTAACAGCGACCTCCGATATCACAGTGGTGGGTTAACAGAAACCAAGTGCCATCGTGGTGAGTTTCTAGCAGGCATAAATGGGAAGCTAACGACACCTTAGCCGGATCTCTCGCGCTATTTTTTCAGAAGTTGCATGCAACTCAAGCACCAATCGTACCGAAATCAACCATAATTGAACAGAAATTTGGGTGGTAGGTTAACAGAGACCTCCTATATCATAGTGGTGGGTTAACAGAAACCAAGTGCCATCGTGGCGAGTTTCTAGCAGGCATAATGGGAAAGCTAACGACACCTTAGCCGGATCTCTCGCGCTATTTTTTCAGAAGTTGCATGCAACTCAAGCACCAATCGTACGGAAATCAACCATAATTAAACAGAAACTTGGGTGGTAGGTTAACAGAGACCCCCGATATCATAGTGGTGGGTTAACAGAAACCAAACGCCATCGTGGTGGGTTTCTAGCAGGCATAAATGGGAAGCTAACGACACCTTAGCCGGATCTCTCGCGCTATTATTTCAGAAGTTGCATGCAACTCAATCACCAATCGTACGGAAATCAACCATAATTAAACAGAAATTTGGGTGGTAGGTTAACAGAGACCTCCGATATCATATTGGTGGGTTAACAGAAACCAAGTGCCATCGTGGTGAGCTTCTAGCAGGCATAATGGGGAAGCTAACGACAAATTAGCCGCACCCTTTGCTTAATTTTTCCACAAGTTGCATGCAAATCAAGCACCAATCGTAAGGAAATCAGACATAATTAAACAGAAATTTGGGTGGTAGGTTAACAGAGACTTCCGATATCATAGTGGTGGGTTAACAGAAACCAAGTGCCATCGTGGTGAGTTTCTAGCAGGCATAAATGGGAAGCTAACGACACATTAGCCGGATCTCTCGCGCTATTTTTTCAGAAGTAGCATGCAACTCAAGCACCAATCGTAAGGAAATCAACCATAATTAAACAGAAATTTGGGTGGTAGGTTAACAGAGACCTCCGATATCATAGTGGTGGGTTAACAGAAACCAAGTGCCATCGTGGTGAGTTTCTAGCAGGCATAAATGGGAAGCTAACGACACCTTAGCCGGATCTCTCGCGCTATTTTTTCAGAAGTTGCAGGCAACTCAAGCACCAATCGTACCGAAATCAACCATAACTAAACAGAAATTTGGGTGGTAGGTTAACAGAGACTTCCGATATCATAGTGGTGGGTTAACAGAAACCAAGTGCCATCATGGTGAGTTTCTAGCAGGCATTAAGGGGAAGCTATTGACACCTTAGCCGCACCCCTTGCTTAAGTTTTCCACAAGTTGCATGCAAATCAAGCAGCAATCGTACGGAAGTCAACCATAATTAAATAGAAATTTGGGTGGTAGGTTAGCAGAGACCCCCGATATCATAGTGGTGGGTTAACAGAAACCAAAAGCCATCGTGGTGAGTTTCTAGCAGGCATAAATGGGAAGCTAACGACACCTTAGCCGGATCTCTCGCGCTATTATTTCAGAAGATGCATGCAACTCAATCACCATTCGTACGGAAATCAACCATAATTAAACAGAAATTTGGGTGGTAGGTTAACAGAGACCTCCGATATCATATTGGTGGGTTAACAGAAACCAAGTGCCATCGTGGTGAGTTTCCAGCAGGCATAATGGGGAAGCTAACGACACCTCAGCCGGATCTCTCGTGCTATTTTTTCAGAAGTTGCATTCAAACCAAACACCAATCGTACGGAAATCAACTATAATTAAACAAAAAATTGGGTGGTAGGTTAACAGAGACCTCCGATATCACAGTGGTGGGTTAACAGAAACCAAGTTCCATCGTGGTGAGTTTCTAGCAGGCATTAAGGGGAAGCTATTGACACCTTAGCCGCACCCCTTGCTTAAGTTTTCCACAAGTTGCATGCAAATCAAGCAGCAATCGTACGGAAGTCAACCATAATTAAATAGAAATTTGGGTGGTAGGTTAGCAGAGACCTCCGATATCATAGTGGTGGGTTAACAGAAACCAAGTGCCATCATGGTGAGTTTCTAGCAGGCATAAATGGGAAGCTAACGACACCTTAGTTGGATCTCTCGCGCTATTTTTTTTAATTAGATAGAAATTTGGGTGGTAGGTTAACAGAGCCCCGATATCATAGTGGTGGGTTAACAGAAACCAAGTGCCATCGTGGTGAGTTTCTAGCAGGCGTAAATGGGAAGCTAACGACACCTTAGCCGGATCTCTCGCGCTATTTTTTCAGAAGTTGCATGCAACTCAAGCACCAATCGTACGGAAATCAACCATAATTAAACAGAAATTTGGGTGGTAGGTTAACAGCGACCTCCGATATCACAGTGGTGGGTTAACAGAAACCAAGTGCCATCGTGGTGAGTTTCTAGCAGGCATAAATGGGAAGCTAACGACACCTTAGCCGGATCTCTCGCGCTATTTTTTCAGAAGTTGCATGCAACTAAAGCACCAATCGTACCGAAATCAACCATAATTGAACAGAAATTTGGGTGGTAGGTTAACAGAGACCTCCTATATCATAGTGGTGGGTTAACAGAAACCAAGTGCCATCGTGGTGAGTTTCTAGCAGGCATAATGGGAAAGCTAACGACACCTTAGCCGGATCTCTCGCGCTATTTTTTCAGAAGTTGCATGCAACTCAAGCACCTATCGTACGGAAATCAACCATAATTAAACAGAAACTTGGGTGGTAGGTTAACAGAGCCCCCGATATCATAGTGGTGGGTTAACAGAAACCAAAAGCCATCGTGGTGGGTTTCTAGCAGGCATAAATGGGAAGCTAACGACACCTTAGCCGGATCTCTCGCGCTATTATTTCAGAAGTTGCATGCAACTCAATCACCAATCGTACGGAAATCAACCATAATTAAACAGAAATTTGGGTGGTAGGTTAACAGAGACCTCCGATATCATATTGGTGGGTTAACAGAAACCAAGTGCCATCGTGGTGAGCTTCTAGCAGGCATAATGGGCAAGCTAACGACACCTGAGCCGGATCTCTCGTGCTATTTTTTCAGAAGTTGCATTCAAACCAAACACCAATCGTACGGAAATCAACTATAATTAAACAAAAAATTGGGTGGTAGGTTAACAGAGACCTCCGATATCACAGTGGTGGGTTAACAGAAACCAAGTTCCATCGTGGGGAGTTTCCAGCAGGCATTAAGGGGAAGCTATTGACACCTTAGCCGCACCCCTTGCTTAAGTTTTCCACAAGTTGCATGCAAATCAAGCAGCAATCGTACGGAAGTCAACCATAATTAAATAGAAATTTGGGTGGTAGGTTAGCAGAGACCTCCGATATCATAGTGGTGGAATAACAGAAACCAAGTGCCATCGTGGTGAGTTTCTAGCAGGCATAAATGGGAAGCTAACGACACCTTAGCCGGATCTCTCGCGCTATTTTTTCAGAAGTTGCATGCAACTCAAGCACCAATCGTAAGGAAATCAACCATAATTAAACAAAAATTTGGGTGGTAGGTTAACAGAGACCCCCGATATCATAGTGGTGGGTTAACAGAAACCAAGTGCCATCGTGGTGAGTTTCTAGCAGGCATAAATGGGAAGCTAACGACACATTAGCCGGATCTCTCGCGCTATTTTTTCAGAAGTTGCATGCAACTCAAGCACCAATCGTAAGGAAATCAACCATAATTAAACAGAAATTTGGGTGGTAGGTTAACAGAGACCTCCGATATCATAGTGGTGGGTTAACAGAAACCAAGTGCCATCGTGGTGAGTTTCTAGCAGGCATCAAGTGGAAGCTAACGACAACTTAGCCGCACCCTTTGCTTAAGTTTTCCACAAGTTGCATGCAAATCAAGCACCAATCGTAAGGAAATCAGACATAATTAAACAAAAATTTGGGTAGTAGGTTAACAGAGACCTCCGATATCATAGTGGTGGGTTAACAGAAACCAAGTGCCATCATGGTGAGTTTCTAGCAGGCATAATGGGGAAGCTAACGACACCTTAGCCGGATCTTTCGCGCTATTTTTTCAGAAGTTGCATGCAACTCAAGCACCAATCGTACGGAAATCAACCATAATTAAACAGAAATTTGGGTGGTAGGTTAACAGAGACCTCCGATATCATAGTGGTAGGTTAACAGAAACCAAGTGCCATCATGGTGAGTTTCTAGCAGGCATAATGGGGAAGCTAACGACACCTTAGCCGGATCTCTCGCGCTATTTTTTCAGAAGTTGCATGCAACTCAAGCACCAATCGTACGGAAATCAACCATAATTAAACAGAAATTTGGGTGGTAGGTTAACAGAGACCCCCGATATCATAGTGGTGGGTTAACAGAAACCAAGTGCCATCGTAGTGAGTTTCTAGCAGACATAAACGGGAAGCTAACGACACCTTAGCCGGATCTCTCGCGCTATTTTTTCAGAAGTTGCATGCAACTCAAGCACCAATCGTAAGGAAATCAACCATAATTAAATAGAAATTTGGGTGGTAGGTTAACAGAGACCCCCGATATCATAGTGGTGGGTTAACAGAAACCAAGTGCCATCGTGATGAGTTTCTAGCAGGCGTAAATGGGAAGCTAACGACACCTTAGCCAGATCTCTCGCGCTATTTTTTCAGAAGTTGCATGCAACTCAAGCACCAATCGTACGGAAATCAACCATAATTAAACAGAAATTCGGGTGGTAAGTTAACAGCGACCTCCGATATCACAGTGGTGGGTTAACAGAAACCAAGTGCCATCATGGTGAGTTTCTAGCAGGCATAAATGGGAAGCTAACGACACCTTAGCCGGATCTCTCGCGCTATTTTTTTAGAAGTTGCATGCAACTCAAGCACCAATCGTACCGAAATCAACCATAACTAAACAGAAATTTGGGTGGTAGGTTAACAGAGACTTCCGATATCATAGTGGTGGGTTAACAGAAACCAAGTGCCATCGTGGTGAGTTTCTAGCAGGCATTAAGGGGAAGCTATTGACACCTTAGCCGCACCCCTTGCTTAAGTTTTCCACAAGTTGCATGCAAATCAAGCAGCAATCGTACGGAAGTCAACCATAATTAAATAGAAATTTGGGTGGTAGGTTAGCAGAGACCCCCGATATCATAGTGGTGGGTTAACAGAAACCAAAAGCCATCGTGGTGAGTTTCTAGCAGGCATAAATGGGAAGCTAACACACCTTAGCCGGATCTCTCGCGCTATTATTTCAGAAGATGCATGCAACTCAATCACCATTCGTACGGAAATCAACCATAATTAAACAGAAATTTGGGTGGTAGGTTAACAGAGACCTCCTATATCATATTGGTGGGTTAACAGAAACCAAGTGCCATCGTGGTGAGCTTCCAGCAGGCATAATGGGGAAGCTAACGACACCTCAGCCGGATCTCTCGTGCTATTTTTTCAGAAGTTGCATTCAAACCAAACACCAATCGTACGGAAATCAACTATAATTAAACAAAAAATTGGGTGGTAGGTTAACAGAGACCTCCGATATCACAGTGGTGGGTTAACAGAAACCAAGTTCCATCGTGGTGAGTTTCTAGCAGGCATTAAGGGGAAGCTTTTGACACCTTAGCCGCACCCCTTGCTTAAGTTTTCCACAAGTTGCATGCAAATCAAGCAGCAATCGTACGGAAGTCAACCATAATTAAATAGAAATTTGGGTGGTAGGTTAGCAGAGACCTCCGATATCATAGTGGTGGGTTAACAGAAACCAAGTGCCATCATGGTGAGTTTCTAGCAGGCATAAATGGGAAGCTAACGACACCTTAGTTGGATCTCTCGCGCTATTTTTTTTAATTAGATAGAAATTTGGGTGGTAGGTTAACAGAGACCTCCGATATCATAGTGGTGGGTTAACAGAAACCAAGTGCCATCATGGTGAGTTTCTAGCAGGCATAAATGGGAAGCTAACGACACCTTAGTTGGATCTCTCGCGCTTTTTTTTTAATTAGATAGAAATTTGGGTGGTAGGTTAACAGAGACCTCCGATATCATAGTGGTGGGTTAACAGATACCAAGTGCCATCATGGTGAGTTTCTAGCAGGCATAAATGGGAAGCTAACGACACCTTAGCCGGATCTCTCGCGCTATTTTTTCAGAAGTTGCATGCAACTCAAGCACCAATCGTACGGAAATCAACCATAATTAAACAGAAATTTGGGTGGTAGGTTAACAGAGACCTCCGATATCAAAGTGGTGGGTTAACAGAAACCAAGTGTCATTGTGGTGAGTTTCTAGCAGGCATAAATGGGAAGCTAGCGACACCTTAGCCGGATCTCTCGCGCTATTTTTTCAGAAGTTGCATGCAACTCAAGCACCAATCGTGCGGAAATCAACCATAATTAAACAGAAATTTGGGTGGTAGGTTAACAGAGACCTCCGATATCATAGTGGTGGGTTAACAGAAACCAAGTGCCATCATGGTGAGTTTCTAGCAGGCACAATGGGGAAGCTAACGACACCTTAGCCGGATCTCTCGCGCTATTTTTTCAGAAGCTGCATGCAACTCAATCACCAATCGTAAGGAAATCAACCATAATTAAACAAAAATTTGGGTGGTAGGTTAACAGAGACCCCCGATATCATAGTGGTGGGTTAACAGAAACCAAGTGCCATCGTGGTGAGTTTCTAGCAGGCATAAATGGGAAGCTAACGACACCTTAGCCGGATCTCTCGTGCTATTTTTTCAGAAGTTGCATGCAACTCAAGCACCAATCGTACGGAAATCAACCATAATTAAGCAGAAATTTGGGTGTTAGGTTAACAGAGACCTCCGATATCATAGTGTTGGGTTAACAGAAACCAAGTGCCATCGTGGTGAGTTTCTAGCAGGCATAATGGGGAAGCTATTGACACCTTAGCCTCACCCCTTGCTTAAGTTTTCCACAAGTTGCATGCAACTCAAGCATCAATCGTACGGAAATCAACCATAATTAAACATAAATTTGGGTGTTAGGTTAACAGAGACCTCCGATATCATAGTGGTGGGTTAACAGAAACCAAGTGCCATCATGGTGAGTTTCCAGCAGGCATAAATGGGAAGCTAACGACACCTTAGCCGGATCTCTAGCGCTATTTTTTCAGAAGTTGCATGCAACTCAATCACCAATCGTAAGTAAATCGACCATAATTAAACAAAAATTTGGGTGGTAGGTTAACAGAGACCCCCGATATCATAGTGGTGGGTTAACAGAAACCAAGTGCCATCGTGGTGAGTTTCTAGCAGGCATAAATGGGAAGCTAACGACACCTTAGCCGGATCTCTCGCGCTATTTTTTCAGAAGTTGCATGCAACTCAAGCACCAATCGTACGGAAATCAACCATAATTAAGCAGAAATTTGGGTGTTCGGTTAACAGAGACCTCCGATATCATAGTGGTGGGTTAACAGAAACCAAGTGCCATCGTGGTGAGTTTCTAGCAGGCATCAAGTACGGAAATCAACTATAATTAAACAAAAAATTGGGTGGTAGGTTAACAGAGACCTCCGATATCACAGTGGTGGGTTAACAGAAACCAAGTTCCATCGTGGTGAGTTTCTAGCAGGCATTAAGGGGAAGCTATTGACACCTTAGCCGCACCCGTTGCTTAAGTTTTCCACAAGTTGCATGCAAATCAAGCAGCAATCGAAGGGAAATCAACCATAATTAAATAGAAATTTGGGTGGAGGTTAACAGAGACCTCCGATATCATAGTGGTGGGTTAACAGAAACCAAGTGTCATCGTGGTGAGTTTCTAGCAGGCATAAATGGGAAGCTAACGACACCTTAGCCGGATCTCTAGCGCTATTTTTTCAGAAGTTGCATGCAACTCAAGCACCAATCGTAAGGAAATCAACCATAATTAAACAAAAATTTGGGTGGTAGGTTAACAGAGACCCCCGATATCATAGTGGTGGGTTAACAGAAACCAAGTGCGATCATGGTGAGTTTCTAGCAGGCATAAATGGGAAGCTAACGACAGCTTAGCCGGATCTCTCGCGCTATTATTTCAGAAGTTGCATGCAACTCAATCACCAATCGTACGGAAATCAACCATAATTAAACAGAAATTTGGGCGGTAGGTTAACAGAGACCTCCGATATCACAGTGGTGGGTTAACAGAAACCAAGTGCCATTGTGGTGAGTTTCTAGCAGGCATTAAGGGGAAGCTATTGACACCTTAGCCGCACCTCTTGCTTAAGTTTTCCACAAGTTGCATGCAAATCAAGCACCAATCTTACGGAAATCAACCATAATTAAACAAAAATTTGGGTGGTAGGTTAATAGAGACCTCCGATATCACAGTGGTGGGTTAACCGAAACCAAGTGCTATCGTGGTGAGTTTCTAACAGAAATTTGGGTGGTAGGTTAACAGAGACCTCCGATATCATAGTGGTGGGTTAACAGAAACCAAGTGCCATCGTGGTGAGTTTCTAGCAGGCATAATGGGGAAGCTAACGACACCTTAGCCGGATCTCTCGCGCTATTTTTTCAGAAGTTGCATGCAACTCAAGCACCAATCGTACGGAAATCAACCATAATTAAACAGAAATTTGGGTGGTAGGTTAACAGAGGCCTCCGATGTCATAGTGGTGGGTTAACAGAAACCAAGTGCCATCGTGGTGAGTTTCTAGCAGGCATAAATGGGAAGCTAACGACACCTTAGCCGGATCTCTCGCGCTATTTTTTCAGAAGTTGCATGCAACTCAAGCATTAATCGTACGGAAATCAACCATAATTAAACAGAAATTTGGGTGGTAGGTTAACAGAGACCTCCGATATCACAGTGGTGGGTTAACAGAAACCAAGTGCCATCGTGGGGAGTTTCTAGCAGGCATAAATAGGAAGCTAGCGACACCTTAGCCGGATCTCTCGCGCTATTTTTTCAGAAGTTGCATGCAACTCTAGCACCAATCGTACGGAAATCAACCATAATTAAACAGAAATTTGGGTGGTAGGTTAACAGAGACCTCCGATATCATTGTGGTGGGTTAACAGAAACCAAGTGCCATCGTGGTGAGTTTCTAGCAGGCATAATGGGGAAGCTAACGACACCTTAGCCGGATCTCTCGCGCTATTTTTTCAGAAGTTGCATGCATTTCAAGCACCAATCGTCCGGAAATCAACCATAATTAAACAGAAATTTGGGTGGTAGGTTAACAGAGACCCCCGATATCATAGTGGTGGGTTAACAGAAACCAAGTGCCATCGTGGTGAGTTTCTAGCAGGCATAAATGGGAAGCTAACGACACTTTAGGCGGATCTCTCGCGCTATTTTTTCAGAAGTTGCATGCAACTCAAGCATCAATCGTACGGAAATCAACCATAATTAAACAGAAATTTGGGTGGTAGGTTAAGAGAGACCCCCGATATCATAGTGGTGGGTTAACAGAAACCAAGTGCCATCATGGTGAGTTTCTAGCAGGCATAAATGGGAAGCTAACGACACCTCAGCTGGATCTCTCGCGCTATTGTTTCAGAAGTTGCATGCAACTCAAGCACCAATCGTACGGAAATCAACTATAATTAAACAGAAATTTGGGTGTTAGGTTAACAGAGACCTCCGATATCATAGTGGTGGGTTAACAGAAACCAAGTGCCATCGTGGCGAGTTTCTAGCAGGCATAAATGGGAAGCTAACGACACCTTAGCCGGATCTCTAGTTGCATGCAACTCAATCACCAATCGTAAGGAAATCAACCATAATTAAACAGAAATTTGGGTGTTAGGTTAACAGAGACCTCCGATGTCATAGTGGTGGGTTAACAGAAACCAAGTGCCATCGTGGTGAGTTTCTAGCAGGCATAATGGGGAAGCTATTGACACCTTAGCCGCACCCCTTGCTTAAGCTTTCCACAAGTTGCATGCAAATCAAGCACCAATCGTACGGAAATCAACCATAATTAAACAAAAATTTGGGTGGTAGGTTAATAGCGACCTCCGATATCACAGTGGGGGGTTAACCGAAACCAAGTGCTATCGTGGTGAGTTTCTAGCAGGCATAAAGGGGAAGCTAACGACACCTTAGCCGGATCTCTCGCGCCATTTTTTCAGAAGTTGCATGCAACTCAAGCACCAATCGTACGGAAATCAACCATAATTAAGCAGAAATTTGGGTGTTAGGTTAACAGAGACCTCCGATGTCATAGTGGTGGGTTAACAGAAACCAAGTGCCATCGTGGTGAGATTCTAGCAGGCATAATGGGGAAGCTATTGACACCTTAGCCGCACCCCTTGCTTAAGCTTTCCACAAGTTGCATGCAAATCAAGCACCAATCGTACGGAAATCAACCATAATTAAACAAAAATTTGGGTGGTAGGTTAATAGCGACCTCCGATATCACAGTGGGGGGTTAACCGAAACCAAGTGCTATCGTGGTGAGTTTCTAGCAGGCATAAAGGGGAAGCTAACGACACCTTAGCCGGATCTCTCGCGCTATTTTTTCAGAAGTTGCATGCAACTCAAGCACCAATCGTAAGGAAATCAACCATAATTAAACAGCAATTTGGGTGGTAGGTTAACAGATACCCCCGATATCATAGCGGTGGGCTGACAGAAACCAAGTGCCATCATGGTGAGTTTCTAGCAGGCATAAATGGGAAGCTAACGACACGTTAGCTGGATCTCTCGCGCTATTTTTTCAGAAGTTGCATGCAACTCAAGCACCAATCGTACGGAAATCAACCATAATTAAACAGAAATTTGGGTGTTACGTTAACAGAGACCTCCGATATCATAGTGGTGGGTTAACAGAAACCAAGTGCCATCGTGGTGAGTTTCGAGCAGGCATAAATGGGAAGCTAACGACACCTTAGCCGGATCTCTAGCGCTATTTTTTCAGAAGTTGCATGCAACTCAATCACCAATCGTAAGGAAATCAACCATAATTAAACAAAAATTTTGGTGGTAGGTTAACAGAGACCTCCGATATCATAGTGGTGGGTTAACAGAAACCAAGTGCCATCGTGGTGGGTTTCTAGCAGGCATAAATGGGAAGCTAACAACACCTTAGCCGGATCTCTCGCGCTATTTTTTCAGAAGTTGCATGCAACTCAAGCACCAATCGTACGGAACTCAACCATAATTAAGCAGAAATTTGGGTGTTAGGTTAACAGTGACCTCCGATATCATAGTGGTGGGTTAACAGAAACCAAGTGCCATCGTGGTGAGTTTCTAGCAGGCATAATGGGGAAGCTAACAACACCTCAGCCGGATCTCTCGCGCTATTTTTTCAGAAGTTGCATGCAAACCAAACACCAATCGTACGGAAATCAACTATAATTAAACAAAAAATTGGGTGGTAGGTTAACAGAGACCTCCGATATCACAGTGGTGGGTTAAAAGAAACCAAGTGCCATCGTGGTCAGTCTCTAGCAGGCATAAATGGGAAGCTAACGACACCTTAGCCGGATCTCTAGCGCTATTTTTTCAGAAGTTGCATGCAACTCAAGCACCAATCGTAAGGAAATCAACCATAATTAACCCTTCGGAGGTGTGGTGGGGTATGTCATACCCCAGCACATGTATTTCCTTAAATATATATATGTTTTTGTTTAAGGAATACGTTATCGCTCCCAATAGCTTTCATTAACATTCAAATACAGGAGATCTGCCACGTTTTACATACCCCAGATATTTCTGTTCCATGGGACAGCCTTTCAAAGTGGGCTGGGGTATCATATTCGATCGCCATAACTTTTTATGTAATTAATGCATTACAGTGAATTTTCTTTCCTTTAAATAAATGTTATTTTTACTTTTGAAATGTAAAAACAGTTTTGAAATTGTTTAAATACAAAAAAAATTATGTTTCAGAAAACTGGAACCTCACTTTTTGGAATAATTTATATTGTCTTTTTTTTATGGCTATAATATTGAATACGAAGGAAAAATTGTTATGTTTTCAAATTAACACTTTTTAAAAATTAGTTAAAGAATAATAAATCACCACAAAATATTGCTATTATTGGAATTTGGTATTTATTTGAAATTGATAGGCATGGGGTATGTCATACCCCACCACACCACTCAAGGAACTTTTAGTCACCACACCAACGAAGGGTTAAACAAAAATTTGGGTGGTAGGTTAATAGAGATCCCCGATATCATAGTGGTGGGTTAACAGAAACCAAGTGCAATCGTGGTGAGTTTCTAGCAGGCATAAATGGGAAGCTAACGACACCTTAGCTGGATCTCTCGCGCTATTATTTCAGAAGTTGCATGCAACTCAATCACCAATCGTACGGAAATCAACCATAATTAAACAGAAATTTGGGTGGTAGGTTAACAGAGACCTCCGATATCACAGTGGTGGGTTAACAGAAACCAAGTTCCATCGTGGTGAGTTTCTAGCAGGCATTAAGGGGAAGCCATTGACACCTTAGCCGCACCCCTTGCTTAAGTTTTCCACAAGCTGCATGCAAATCAAGCACCAATCGTACGGAAATCAACCATAATTAAACAGAACTTTGGGTGGTAGGTTAATAGAGACCTCCGATATCACAGTGGTGGGTTAACCGAAACCAAGTGCTATCGTGGTGAGTTTCTAGCAGGCATAAATGGGAAGCTAACGACACCTTAGCCGGATCTCTCGCGCTATTTTTTCAGAAGTTGCATGCAACTCAAGCACCAATCGTAAGGAAATCAACCATAATTAAACAGAGATTTGGGTGTTAGGTTAACAGAGACCTCCGATATCATAGTGGTGGGTTAACAGAAACCAAGTGCCATCGTGGTGAGTTTCTAGCAGGCATAAATGGGAAGCTAACGACACCTTAGCCGGATCTCTAGCGCTATTTTTTCAGAAGTTGCATGCAACTCAATCACCAATCGTAAGGAAATCAACCATAATTAAACAAAAATTTTGGTGGTAGGTTAACAGAGACCTCCGATATCATAGTAGTGGGTTAACAGAAACCAAGTGCCATCGTGGTGAGTTTCTAGCAGGCATAAATGGGAAGCTAACGACAGCTTAGCCGGATCTCTCGCGCTATTATTTCAGAAGTTGCATGCAACTCAATCACCAATCGTACGGAAATCAACCATAATTAAACAGAAATTTGGGCGGTAGGTTAACAGAGACCTCCGATATCACAGTGGTGGGTTAACAGAAACCAAGTGCCATTGTGGTGAGTTTCTAGCAGGCATTAAGGGGAAGCTATTGACACCTTAGCCGCACCCCTTGCTTAAGTTTTCCACAAGTTGCATGCAAATCAAGCACCAATCTTACGGAAATCAACCATAATTAAACAAAAATTTGGGTGGTAGGTTAATAGAGACCTCCGATATCACAGTGGTGGGTTAACCGAAACCAAGTGCTATCATGGTGAGTTTCTAGCAGGCAGAAAGGGGAAGCGAACGACACCTTAGCCGGATCTCTCGCGCTATTTTTTCAGAAGTTGCATGCAAATCAAGCAGCAATCGTACGGAAATCAACCATAATTAAATAGAAATTTGGGTGGTAGGTTAACAGAGACCTCCGATATCATAGTGGTGGGTTAACAGAAACCAAGTGCCATCGTGGTGAGTTTCTAGCAGGCATAAATAGGAAGCTAACGACACCTTAGCCGGATCTCTCGCGCTTTTTTTTCAGAAGTTGCATGCAACTCAAGCACCAATCGTAAGGAAATCAACCATAATTAAACAAAAATTTGGGTGGTAGGTTAACAGAGACCCCCGATATCATAGTGGTGGTTTAACAGAAACCAAGTGCCATCGTGGTGAGTTTCTAGCAGGCATAAATGGGAAGCTAACGACACCTTAGCCGGATCTCTCGCGCTATTTTTCCAGAAGTTGCATGCAACTCAACCACAAATCGTACGGAAATCAACCATAATTAAACAGAAATTTGGGTGGTAGGTTAACAGTGACCCCCGATATCATAGTGGTGGGTTAACAGAAACCAAGTGCCATCGTGGTGAGTTTCTAGCAGGCATAAATGGGAAGCTAACGACACCTTAGCCGGATCTCTCGCGCTATTTTTTCAGAAGTTGCATGCAACTCAAGCATTAATCGTACGAAAATCAACCATAATTAAACAGAAATTTGGGTGGTAGGTTACCAGAGACCTCCGATATCACAGTGGTGGGTTAACAGAAACCAAGTGCCATCGTGGTGAGTTTCGAGCAGGCATAAATGGGAACCTTAGCCGGATCTCTCGCGCTATTTTTTCAGAAGTACGGAAATCAACCATAATTAAACAGAAATTTGGGTGGTAGGTTAACAGAGACCTCCGATATCATAGTGGTGGGTTAACAGAAACCAAGTGCCATCGTGGTGAGTTTCTAGCAGGCATAATGGGGAAGCTAACGACACCTTAGCCGGATCTCTCGCGCTATTTTTTCAGAAGTTGCATGCAACTCAAGCACCAATCGTACGGAAATCAACCATAATTAAACAGAAATTTGGGTGGTAGGTTAACAGAGACCCCCGATATCATAGTGGTGGGTTAACAGAAACCAAGTGCCATCGTGGTGAGTTTCTAGCAGGCATAAATGGGAAGGTAACGACACTTTAGGCGGATCTCTCGCGCTATTTTTTCAGAAGTTGCATGCAACTCAAGCACCAATCGTACGGAAATCAACCATAATTAAACAGAAATTTGGGTGGTAGGTTAACAGAGACCCCCGATATCATAGTGGTGGGTTAACAGAAACCAAGTGCCATCATGGTGAGTTTCTAGCAGGCATAAATGGGAAGCTAACGACACCTCCGCCGGATCTCTCGCGCTATTTTTTCAGAAGTTGCATGCAACTCAAGCACCAATCGTACGGAAATCAACTATAATTAAACAGAAATTTGGGTGTTAGGTTAACAGAGACCTCCGATATCATAGTGGTGGGTTAACAGAAACCAAGTGCCATCGTGGTGAGTTTCTAGCAGGCATAAATGGGAAGCTAACGACACCTTAGCCGGATCTCTAGTTGCATGCAACTCAATCACCAATCGTAAGGAAATCAACCATAATTAAACAAAAAATTGGGTGGTAGGTTAACAGAGACCCCCGATATCATAGTGTTGGGTTAACAGAAACCAAGTGCCATCGTGTTGAATTTCTAGCAGGCATAAATGGGAAGCTAACGGCACCTTAGCCGGATCTCTCGCACTATTTTTTCAGAAGTTGCATGCAACTCAAGCACCAATTGTACGGAAATCAACCATAATTAAGCAGAAATTTGGGTGTTAGGTTAACAGAGACCGCCGATGTCATAGTGGTGGGTTAACAGAAACCAAGTGCCATCGTGGTGAGTTTCTAGCAGGCATAATGGGGAAGCTATTGACACCTTAGCCGCACCCCTTGCTTAAGCCTTCCACAAGTTGCATGCAAATCAATCACCAATCGTACGGAAATCAACCATAATTAAACAAAAATTTGGGTGGTAGGTTAATAGCGACATCCGATATCACAGTGGTGGGTTAACCGAAACCAAGTGCTATCGTGGTGAGTTTCTAGCAGGCTTAAAGGGGAAGCTAACGACACCTTAGCCGGATCTCTCGCGCTATTTTTTCAGAAGTTGCATGCAACTCAAGCACCAATCGTAAGGAAATCAACCATAATTAAACAGAAATTTGGGTGGTAGGTTAACAGATACCCCCGATATCATAGTGCTGGGCCAACAGAAACCAAGTGCCATCATGGTGAGTTTCTAGCAGGCATAAATGGGAAGCTAACGACACCTTAGCCGGATCTCTCGCGCTATTTTTTCAGAAGTTGCATGCAACTCAAGCACCAATCGTACGGAAATCAACCATAATTAAACATAAATTTGGGTGTTAGGTTAACAGTGACCTCCGATATCATAGTGGTGGGTTAACAGAAACCAAGTGCCATCGTCGTGAGTTTCTAGCAGGCATAATGGGGAAGCTAACAATACCTCAGCCGGATCTCTCGCGCTATTTTTCCAGAAGTTGCATGCAAACCAAACACCAATCGTACGGAAATCAACTAGGTGAGTTTCTAGCAGGCATTAAGGGGAAGCCATTGACACCTTAGCCGCACCTCTTGCTTAAGTTTTCCACAAGCTGCACGCAAATCAAGCACCAATCGTACGGAAATCAACCATAATTAAACAGAAATTTGGGTGGTAGGTTAATAGAGACCCCCGATATCATAGTGGTGGGTTAACAGAAACCAAGTGCCATCGTGGTGAGTTTCTAGCAGGCATAAATGGGAAGGTAACGACACTTTAGGCGGATCTCTCGCGCTATTTTTTCAGAAGTTGCATGCAACTCAAGCACCAATCGTACGGAAATCAACCATAATTAAACAGAAATTTGGGTGGTAGGTTAACAGAGACCCCCGATATCATAGTGGTGGGTTAACAGAAACCAAGTGCCATCATGGTGAGTTTCTAGCAGGCATAAATGGGAAGCTAACGACACCTCAGCCGGATCTCTCGCGCTATTTTTTCAGAAGTTGCATGCAACTCAAGCACCAATCGTACGGAAATCAACTATAATTAAACAGAAATTTGGGTGTTAGGTTAACAGAGACCTCCGATATCATAGTGGTGGGTTAACAGAAACCAAGTGCCATCGTGGTGAGTTTCTAGCAGGCATAAATGGGAAGCTAACGACACCTTAGCCGGATCTCTCGCGCTATTTTTTCAGAAGTTGCATGCAACTCAAGCACCAATCGTCCGGAAATCAACCATAATTAAACAGAAATTTTGGTGGTAGGTTAACAGAGACCCCCGATATCATAGTGGTGGGTTAACAGAAACCAAGTGCCATCGTGGTGAGTTTCTAGCAGGCATAAATGGGAAGGTAACGACACTTTAGGCGGATCTCTCGCGCTATTTTTTCAGAAGTTGCATGCAACTCAAGCACCAATCGTACGGAAATCAACCATAATTAAACAGAAATTTGGGTGGTAGGTTAACAGAGACCCCCGATATCATAGTGGTGGGTTAACAGAAACCAAGTGCCATCATGGTGAGTTTCTAGCAGGCATAAATGGGAAGCTAACGACACCTCCGCCGGATCTCTCGCGCTATTTTTTCAGAAGTTGCATGCAACTCAAGCACCAATCGTCCGGAAATCAACCATAATTAAACAGAAATTTTGGTGGTAGGTTAACAGAGACCCCCGATATCATAGTGGTGGGTTAACAGAAACCAAGTGCCATCGTGGTGAGTTTCTAGCAGGCATAAATGGGAAGGTAACGACACCTTAGCCGGATCTCTCGCGCTATTTTTTCAGAAGTTGCATGCAACTCAAGCATTAATCGTACGGAAATCAACCATAATTAAACAGAAATTTGGGTGGTAGGTTAACAGAGACCTCCGATATCACAGTGGTGGGTTAACAGAAACCAAGTGCCATCGTGGGGAGTTTCTAGCAGGCATAAATAGGAAGCTAGCGACACCTTAGCCGGATCTCTCGCGCTATTTTTTCAGAAGTTGCATGCAACTCTAGCACCAATCGTACGGAAATCAACCATAATTAAACAGAAATTTGGGTGGTAGGTTAACAGAGACCTCCGATATCATTGTGGTGGGTTAACAGAAACCAAGTGCCATCGTGGTGAGTTTCTAGCAGGCATAATGGGGAAGCTAACGACACCTTAGCCGGATCTCTCGCGCTATTTTTTCAGAAGTTGCATGCATTTCAAGCACCAATCGTCCGGAAATCAACCATAATTAAACAGAAATTTGGGTGGTAGGTTAACAGAGACCCCCGATATCATAGTGGTGGGTTAACAGAAACCAAGTGCCATCGTGGTGAGTTTCTAGCAGGCATAAATGGGAAGCTAACGACACTTTAGGCGGATCTCTCGCGCTATTTTTTCAGAAGTTGCATGCAACTCAAGCATCAATCGTACGGAAATCAACCATAATTAAACAGAAATTTGGGTGGTAGGTTAAGAGAGACCCCCGATATCATAGTGGTGGGTTAACAGAAACCAAGTGCCATCATGGTGAGTTTCTAGCAGGCATAAATGGGAAGCTAACGACACCTCAGCTGGATCTCTCGCGCTATTGTTTCAGAAGTTGCATGCAACTCAAGCACCAATCGTACGGAAATCAACTATAATTAAACAGAAATTTGGGTGTTAGGTTAACAGAGACCTCCGATATCATAGTGGTGGGTTAACAGAAACCAAGTGCCATCGTGGCGAGTTTCTAGCAGGCATAAATGGGAAGCTAACGACACCTTAGCCGGATCTCTAGTTGCATGCAACTCAATCACCAATCGTAAGGAAATCAACCATAATTAAACAGAAATTTGGGTGTTAGGTTAACAGAGACCTCCGATGTCATAGTGGTGGGTTAACAGAAACCAAGTGCCATCGTGGTGAGTTTCTAGCAGGCATAATGGGGAAGCTATTGACACCTTAGCCGCACCCCTTGCTTAAGCTTTCCACAAGTTGCATGCAAATCAAGCACCAATCGTACGG
The DNA here is from genome assembly GCA_951828415.1 of Anomoia purmunda. NCBI lineage: Eukaryota > Metazoa > Arthropoda > Insecta > Diptera > Tephritidae > Anomoia > Anomoia purmunda. The sequence goes on from OX639994.1 coordinate 36,789,664, forward strand.
AAATCAACCATAATTAAACAAAAATTTGGGTGGTAGGTTAATAGCGACCTCCGATATCACAGTGGGGGGTTAACCGAAACCAAGTGCTATCGTGGTGAGTTTCTAGCAGGCATAAAGGGGAAGCTAACGACACCTTAGCCGGATCTCTCGCGCCATTTTTTCAGAAGTTGCATGCAACTCAAGCACCAATCGTACGGAAATCAACCATAATTAAGCAGAAATTTGGGTGTTAGGTTAACAGAGACCTCCGATGTCATAGTGGTGGGTTAACAGAAACCAAGTGCCATCGTGGTGAGATTCTAGCAGGCATAATGGGGAAGCTATTGACACCTTAGCCGCACCCCTTGCTTAAGCTTTCCACAAGTTGCATGCAAATCAAGCACCAATCGTACGGAAATCAACCATAATTAAACAAAAATTTGGGTGGTAGGTTAATAGCGACCTCCGATATCACAGTGGGGGGTTAACCGAAACCAAGTGCTATCGTGGTGAGTTTCTAGCAGGCATAAAGGGGAAGCTAACGACACCTTAGCCGGATCTCTCGCGCTATTTTTTCAGAAGTTGCATGCAACTCAAGCACCAATCGTAAGGAAATCAACCATAATTAAACAGCAATTTGGGTGGTAGGTTAACAGATACCCCCGATATCATAGCGGTGGGCTGACAGAAACCAAGTGCCATCATGGTGAGTTTCTAGCAGGCATAAATGGGAAGCTAACGACACGTTAGCTGGATCTCTCGCGCTATTTTTTCAGAAGTTGCATGCAACTCAAGCACCAATCGTACGGAAATCAACCATAATTAAACAGAAATTTGGGTGTTACGTTAACAGAGACCTCCGATATCATAGTGGTGGGTTAACAGAAACCAAGTGCCATCGTGGTGAGTTTCGAGCAGGCATAAATGGGAAGCTAACGACACCTTAGCCGGATCTCTAGCGCTATTTTTTCAGAAGTTGCATGCAACTCAATCACCAATCGTAAGGAAATCAACCATAATTAAACAAAAATTTTGGTGGTAGGTTAACAGAGACCTCCGATATCATAGTGGTGGGTTAACAGAAACCAAGTGCCATCGTGGTGGGTTTCTAGCAGGCATAAATGGGAAGCTAACAACACCTTAGCCGGATCTCTCGCGCTATTTTTTCAGAAGTTGCATGCAACTCAAGCACCAATCGTACGGAACTCAACCATAATTAAGCAGAAATTTGGGTGTTAGGTTAACAGTGACCTCCGATATCATAGTGGTGGGTTAACAGAAACCAAGTGCCATCGTGGTGAGTTTCTAGCAGGCATAATGGGGAAGCTAACAACACCTCAGCCGGATCTCTCGCGCTATTTTTTCAGAAGTTGCATGCAAACCAAACACCAATCGTACGGAAATCAACTATAATTAAACAAAAAATTGGGTGGTAGGTTAACAGAGACCTCCGATATCACAGTGGTGGGTTAAAAGAAACCAAGTGCCATCGTGGTCAGTCTCTAGCAGGCATAAATGGGAAGCTAACGACACCTTAGCCGGATCTCTAGCGCTATTTTTTCAGAAGTTGCATGCAACTCAAGCACCAATCGTAAGGAAATCAACCATAATTAACCCTTCGGAGGTGTGGTGGGGTATGTCATACCCCAGCACATGTATTTCCTTAAATATATATATGTTTTTGTTTAAGGAATACGTTATCGCTCCCAATAGCTTTCATTAACATTCAAATACAGGAGATCTGCCACGTTTTACATACCCCAGATATTTCTGTTCCATGGGACAGCCTTTCAAAGTGGGCTGGGGTATCATATTCGATCGCCATAACTTTTTATGTAATTAATGCATTACAGTGAATTTTCTTTCCTTTAAATAAATGTTATTTTTACTTTTGAAATGTAAAAACAGTTTTGAAATTGTTTAAATACAAAAAAAATTATGTTTCAGAAAACTGGAACCTCACTTTTTGGAATAATTTATATTGTCTTTTTTTTATGGCTATAATATTGAATACGAAGGAAAAATTGTTATGTTTTCAAATTAACACTTTTTAAAAATTAGTTAAAGAATAATAAATCACCACAAAATATTGCTATTATTGGAATTTGGTATTTATTTGAAATTGATAGGCATGGGGTATGTCATACCCCACCACACCACTCAAGGAACTTTTAGTCACCACACCAACGAAGGGTTAAACAAAAATTTGGGTGGTAGGTTAATAGAGACCCCCGATATCATAGTGGTGGGTTAACAGAAACCAAGTGCAATCGTGGTGAGTTTCTAGCAGGCATAAATGGGAAGCTAACGACACCTTAGCTGGATCTCTCGCGCTATTATTTCAGAAGTTGCATGCAACTCAATCACCAATCGTACGGAAATCAACCATAATTAAACAGAAATTTGGGTGGTAGGTTAACAGAGACCTCCGATATCACAGTGGTCGGTTAACAGAAACCAAGTTCCATCGTGGTGAGTTTCTAGCAGGCATTAAGGGGAAGCCATTGACACCTTAGCCGCACCCCTTGCTTAAGTTTTCCACAAGCTGCATGCAAATCAAGCACCAATCGTACGGAAATCAACCATAATTAAACAGAACTTTGGGTGGTAGGTTAATAGAGACCTCCGATATCACAGTGGTGGGTTAACCGAAACCAAGTGCTATCGTGGTGAGTTTCTAGCAGGCATAAATGGGAAGCTAACGACACCTTAGCCGGATCTCTCGCGCTATTTTTTCAGAAGTTGCATGCAACTCAAGCACCAATCGTAAGGAAATCAACCATAATTAAACAGAGATTTGGGTGTTAGGTTAACAGAGACCTCCGATATCATAGTGGTGGGTTAACAGAAACCAAGTGCCATCGTGGTGAGTTTCTAGCAGGCATAAATGGGAAGCTAACGACACCTTAGCCGGATCTCTAGCGCTATTTTTTCAGAAGTTGCATGCAACTCAATCACCAATCGTAAGGAAATCAACCATAATTAAACAAAAATTTTGGTGGTAGGTTAACAGAGACCTCCGATATCATAGTAGTGGGTTAACAGAAACCAAGTGCCATCGTGGTGAGTTTCTAGCAGGCATAAATGGGAAGCTAACGACAGCTTAGCCGGATCTCTCGCGCTATTATTTCAGAAGTTGCATGCAACTCAATCACCAATCGTACGGAAATCAACCATAATTAAACAGAAATTTGGGCGGTAGGTTAACAGAGACCTCCGATATCACAGTGGTGGGTTAACAGAAACCAAGTGCCATTGTGGTGAGTTTCTAGCAGGCATTAAGGGGAAGCTATTGACACCTTAGCCGCACCCCTTGCTTAAGTTTTCCACAAGTTGCATGCAAATCAAGCACCAATCTTACGGAAATCAACCATAATTAAACAAAAATTTGGGTGGTAGGTTAATAGAGACCTCCGATATCACAGTGGTGGGTTAACCGAAACCAAGTGCTATCATGGTGAGTTTCTAGCAGGCAGAAAGCGGAAGCGAACGACACCTTAGCCGGATCTCTCGCGCTATTTTTTCAGAAGTTGCATGCAAATCAAGCAGCAATCGTACGGAAATCAACCATAATTAAATAGAAATTTGGGTGGTAGGTTAACAGAGACCTCCGATATCATAGTGGTGGGTTAACAGAAACCAAGTGCCATCGTGGTGAGTTTCTAGCAGGCATAAATAGGAAGCTAACGACACCTTAGCCGGATCTCTCGCGCTTTTTTTTCAGAAGTTGCATGCAACTCAAGCACCAATCGTAAGGAAATCAACCATAATTAAACAAAAATTTGGGTGGTAGGTTAACAGAGACCCCCGATATCATAGTGGTGGTTTAACAGAAACCAAGTGCCATCGTGGTGAGTTTCTAGCAGGCATAAATGGGAAGCTAACGACACCTTAGCCGGATCTCTCGCGCTATTTTTCCAGAAGTTGCATGCAACTCAACCACAAATCGTACGGAAATCAACCATAATTAAGCAGAAATTTGGGTGGTAGGTTAACAGTGACCCCCGATATCATAGTGGTGGGTTAACAGAAACCAAGTGCCATCGTGGTGAGTTTCTAGCAGGCATAAATGGGAAGCTAACGACACCTTAGCCGGATCTCTCGCGCTATTTTTTCAGAAGTTGCATGCAACTCAAGCATTAATCGTACGAAAATCAACCATAATTAAACAGAAATTTGGGTGGTAGGTTACCAGAGACCTCCGATATCACAGTGGTGGGTTAACAGAAACCAAGTGCCATCGTGGTGAGTTTCGAGCAGGCATAAATGGGAACCTTAGCCGGATCTCTCGCGCTATTTTTTCAGAAGTACGGAAATCAACCATAATTAAACAGAAATTTGGGTGGTAGGTTAACAGAGACCTCCGATATCATAGTGGTGGGTTAACAGAAACCAAGTGCCATCGTGGTGAGTTTCTAGCAGGCATAATGGGGAAGCTAACGACACCTTAGCCGGATCTCTCGCGCTATTTTTTCAGAAGTTGCATGCAACTCAAGCACCAATCGTCCGGAAATCAACCATAATTAAACAGAAATTTTGGTGGTAGGTTAACAGAGACCCCCGATATCATAGTGGTGGGTTAACAGAAACCAAGTGCCATCGTGGTGAGTTTCTAGCAGGCATAAATGGGAAGGTAACGACACTTTAGGCGGATCTCTCGCGCTATTTTTTCAGAAGTTGCATGCAACTCAAGCACCAATCGTACGGAAATCAACCATAATTAAACAGAAATTTGGGTGGTAGGTTAACAGAGACCCCCGATATCATAGTGGTGGGTTAACAGAAACCAAGTGCCATCATGGTGAGTTTCTAGCAGGCATAAATGGGAAGCTAACGACACCTCCGCCGGATCTCTCGCGCTATTTTTTCAGAAGTTGCATGCAACTCAAGCACCAATCGTACGGAAATCAACTATAATTAAACAGAAATTTGGGTGTTAGGTTAACAGAGACCTCCGATATCATAGTGGTGGGTTAACAGAAACCAAGTGCCATCGTGGTGAGTTTCTAGCAGGCATAAATGGGAAGCTAACGACACCTTAGCCGGATCTCTAGTTGCATGCAACTCAATCACCAATCGTAAGGAAATCAACCATAATTAAACAAAAAATTGGGTGGTAGGTTAACAGAGACCCCCGATATCATAGTGTTGGGTTAACAGAAACCAAGTGCCATCGTGTTGAATTTCTAGCAGGCATAAATGGGAAGCTAACGACACCTTAGCCGGATCTCTCGCACTATTTTTTCAGAAGTTGCATGCAACTCAAGCACCAATTGTACGGAAATCAACCATAATTAAGCAGAAATTTGGGTGTTAGGTTAACAGAGACCGCCGATGTCATAGTGGTGGGTTAACAGAAACCAAGTGCCATCGTGGTGAGTTTCTAGCAGGCATAATGGGGAAGCTATTGACACCTTAGCCGCACCCCTTGCTTAAGCCTTCCACAAGTTGCATGCAAATCAATCACCAATCGTACGGAAATCAACCATAATTAAACAAAAATTTGGGTGGTAGGTTAATAGCGACATCCGATATCACAGTGGTGGGTTAACCGAAACCAAGTGCTATCGTGGTGAGTTTCTAGCAGGCATAAAGGGGAAGCTAACGACACCTTAGCCGGATCTCTCGCGCTATTTTTTCAGAAGTTGCATGCAACTCAAGCACCAATCGTAAGGAAATCAACCATAATTAAACAGAAATTTGGGTGGTAGGTTAACAGATACCCCCGATATCATAGTGCTGGGCCAACAGAAACCAAGTGCCATCATGGTGAGTTTCTAGCAGGCATAAATGGGAAGCTAACGACACCTTAGCCGGATCTCTCGCGCTATTTTTTCAGAAGTTGCATGCAACTCAAGCACCAATCGTACGGAAATCAACCATAATTAAACATAAATTTGGGTGGTAGGTTAACAGAGACCTCCGATATCATAGTGGTGGGTTAACAGAAACCAAGTGCCATCGTGGTGGGTTTCTAGCAGGCATAAATGGGAAGCTAACAACACCTTAGCCGGATCTCTCGCGCTATTTTTTCAGAAGTTGCATGCAACTCAAGCACCAATCGTACGGAAATCAACCATAATTAAGCAGAAATTTGGGTGTTAGGTTAACAGTGACCTCCGATATCATAGTGGTGGGTTAACAGAAACCAAGTGCCATCGTCGTGAGTTTCTAGCAGGCATAATGGGGAAGCTAACAATACCTCAGCCGGATCTCTCGCGCTATTTTTCCAGAAGTTGCATGCAAACCAAACACCAATCGTACGGAAATCAACTAGGTGAGTTTCTAGCAGGCATTAAGGGGAAGCCATTGACACCTTAGCCGCACCTCTTGCTTAAGTTTTCCACAAGCTGCACGCAAATCAAGCACCAATCGTACGGAAATCAACCATAATTAAACAGAAATTTGGGTGGTAGGTTAATAGAGACCCCCGATATCATAGTGGTGGGTTAACAGAAACCAAGTGCCATCGTGGTGAGTTTCTAGCAGGCATAAATGGGAAGGTAACGACACTTTAGGCGGATCTCTCGCGCTATTTTTTCAGAAGTTGCATGCAACTCAAGCACCAATCGTACGGAAATCAACCATAATTAAACAGAAATTTGGGTGGTAGGTTAACAGAGACCCCCGATATCATAGTGGTGGGTTAACAGAAACCAAGTGCCATCATGTTGAGTTTCTAGCAGGCATAAATGGGAAGCTAACGACACCTCAGCCGGATCTCTCGCGCTATTTTTTCAGAAGTTGCATGCAACTCAAGCACCAATCGTACGGAAATCAACTATAATTAAACAGAAATTTGGGTGTTAGGTTAACAGAGACCTCCGATATCATAGTGGTGGGTTAACAGAAACCAAGTGCCATCGTGGTGAGTTTCTAGCAGGCATAAATGGGAAGCTAACGACACCTTAGCCGGATCTCTAGTTGCATGCAACTCAATCACCAATCGTAAGGAAATCAACCATAATTAAACAAAAATTTGGGTGGTAGGTTAACAGAGACCCCCGATATCATAGTGTTGGGTTAACAGAAACCAAGTGCCATCGTGTTGAATTTCTAGCAGGCATAAATGGGAAGCTAACGACACCTTAGCCGGATCTCTCGCACTATTTTTTCAGAAGTTGCATGCAACTCAAGCACCAATCGTACGGAAATCAACCATAATTAAGCAGAAATTTGGGTGTTAGGTTAACAGAGACCGCCGATGTCATAGTGGTGGGTTAACAGAAACCAAGTGCCATCGTGGTGAGTTTCTAGCAGGCATAATGGGGAAGCTATTGGCACCTTAGCCGCACCCCTTGCTTAAGCTTTCCACAAGTTGCATGCAAATCAATCACCAATCGTACGGAAATCAACCATAATTAAACAAAAATTTGGGTGGTAGGTTAATAGCGACATCCGATATCACAGTGGTGGGTTAACCGAAACCAAGTGCTATCGTGGTGAGTTTCTAGCAGGCATAAAGGGGAAGCTAACGACACCTTAGCCGGATCTCTCGCGCTATTTTTTCAGAAGTTGCATGCAACTCAAGCACCAATCGTAAGGAAATCAACCATAATTAAACAGAAATTTGGGTGGTAGGTTAACAGATACCCCCGATATCATAGTGGTGGGCTAACAGAAACCAAGTGCCATCATGGTGAGTTTCTAGCAGGCATAAATGGGAAGCTAACGACACGTTAGCCGGATCTCTCGCGCTATTTTTTCAGAAGTTGCATGCAACTCAAGCACCAATCGTACGGAAATCAACCATAATTAAACAGAAATTTGGGTGGTAGGTTAACAGAGACCTCCGATATCATAGTGGTGGGTTAACAGAAACCAAGTGCCATCGTGGTGAGTTTCTAGCAGGCATAAATGGGAAGCTAACGACACCTTAGCCGGATCTCTAGCGCTATTTTTTCAGAAGTTGCATGCAACTCAATCACCAATCGTAAGGAAATCAACCATAATTAAACAAAAATTTTGGTGGTAGGTTAACAGAGACCTCCGATATCATAGTGGTGGGTTAACAGAAACCAAGTGCCATCGTGGCGAGTTTCTAGCAGGCATAAATGGGAAGCTAACGACACCTTAGCCGGATCTCTAGTTGCATGCAACTCAATCACCAATCGTAAGGAAATCAACCATAATTAAACAGAAATTTGGGTGTTAGGTTAACAGAGACCTCCGATGTCATAGTGGTGGGTTAACAGAAACCAAGTGCCATCGTGGTGAGTTTCTAGCAGGCATAATGGGGAAGCTATTGACACCTTAGCCGCACCCCTTGCTTAAGCTTTCCACAAGTTGCATTCAAATCAAGCACCAATCGTACGGAAATCAACCATAATTAAACAAAAATTTGGGTGGTAGGTTAATAGCGACCTCCGATATCACAGTGGGGGGTTAACCGAAACCAAGTGCTATCGTGGTGAGTTTCTAGCAGGCATAAAGGGGAAGCTAACGACACCTTAGCCGGATCTCTCGCGCCATTTTTTCAGAAGTTGCATGCAACTCAAGCACCAATCGTACGGAAATCAACCATAATTAAGCAGAAATTTGGGTGTTAGGTTAACAGAGACCTCCGATGTCATAGTGGTGGGTTAACAGAAACCAAGTGCCATCGTGGTGAGATTCTAGCAGGCATAATGGGGAAGCTATTGACACCTTAGCCGCACCCCTTGCTTAAGCTTTCCACAAGTTGCATGCAAATCAAGCACCAATCGTACGGAAATCAACCATAATTAAACAAAAATTTGGGTGGTAGGTTAATAGCGACCTCCGACATCACAGTGGGGGGTTAACCGAAACCAAGTGCTATCGTGGTGAGTTTCTAGCAGGCATAAAGGGGAAGCTAACGACACCTTAGCCGGATCTCTCGCGCTATTTTTTCAGAAGTTGCATGCAACTCAAGCACCAATCGTAAGGAAATCAACCATAATTAAACAGCAATTTGGGTGGTAGGTTAACAGATACCCCCGATATCATAGCGGTGGGCTGACAGAAACCAAGTGCCATCATGGTGAGTTTCTAGCAGGCATAAATGGGAAGCTAACGACACGTTAGCTGGATCTCTCGCGCTATTTTTTCAGAAGTTGCATGCAACTCAAGCACCAATCGTACGGAAATCAACCATAATTAAACAGAAATTTGGGTGTTACGTTAACAGAGACCTCCGATATCATAGTGGTGGGTTAACAGAAACCAAGTGCCATCGTGGTGAGTTTCGAGCAGGCATAAATGGGAAGCTAACGACACCTTAGCCGGATCTCTAGCGCTATTTTTTCAGAAGTTGCATGCAACTCAATCACCAATCGTAAGGAAATCAACCATAATTAAACAAAAATTTTGGTGGTAGGTTAACAGAGACCTCCGATATCATAGTGGTGGGTTAACAGAAACCAAGTGCCATCGTGGTGGGTTTCTAGCAGGCATAAATGGGAAGCTAACAACACCTTAGCCGGATCTCTCGCGCTATTTTTTCAGAAGTTGCATGCAACTCAAGCACCAATCGTACGGAAATCAACCATAATTAAGCAGAAATTTGGGTGTTAGGTTAACAGTGACCTCCGATATCATAGTGGTGGGTTAACAGAAACCAAGTGCCATCGTGGTGAGTTTCTAGCAGGCATAATGGGGAAGCTAACAACACCTCAGCCGGATCTCTCGCGCTATTTTTTCAGAAGTTGCATGCAAACCAAACACCAATCGTACGGAAATCAACTATAATTAAACAAAAAATTGGGTGGTAGGTTAACAGAGACCTCCGATATCACAGTGGTGGGTTAAAAGAAACCAAGTGCCATCGTGGTCAGTTTCTAGCAGGCATAAATGGGAAGCTAACGACACCTTAGCCGGATCTCTAGCGCTATTTTTTCAGAAGTTGCATGCAACTCAAGCACCAATCGTAAGGAAATCAACCATAATTAAACAAAAATTTGGGTGGTAGGTTAATAGAGACCCCCGATATCATAGTGGTGGGTTAACAGAAACCAAGTGCAATCGTGGTGAGTTTCTAGCAGGCATAAATGGGAAGCTAACGACACCTTAGCTGGCTCTCTCGCGCTATTATTTCAGAAGTTGCATGCAACTCAATCACCAATCGTACGGAAATCAACCATAATTAAACAGAAATTTGGGTGGTAGGTTAACAGAGACCTCCGATATCACAGTGGTGGGTTAACAGAAACCAAGTTCCATCGTGGTGAGTTTCTAGCAGGAATTAAGGGGAAGCCATTGACACCTTAGCCGCACCCCTTGCTTAAGTTTTCCACAAGCTGCATGCAAATCAAGCACCAATCGTACGGAAATCAACCATAATTAAACAGAACTTTGGGTGGTAGGTTAATAGAGACCTCCGATATCACAGTGGTGGGTTAACCGAAACCAAGTGCTATCGTGGTGAGTTTCTAGCAGGCATAAATGGGAAGCTAACGACACCTTAGCCGGATCTCTCGCGCTATTTTTTCAGAAGTTGCATGCAACTCAAGCACCAATCGTAAGGAAATCAACCATAATTAAACAGAGATTTGGGTGTTAGGTTAACAGAGACCTCCGATATCATAGTGGTGGGTTAACAGAAACCAAGTGCCATCGTGGTGAGTTTCTAGCAGGCATAAATGGGAAGCTAACGACACCTTAGCCGGATCTCTAGCGCTATTTTTTCAGAAGTTGCATGCAACTCAATCACCAATCGTAAGGAAATCAACCATAATTAAAATAAATTTTGGTGGTAGGTTAACAGAGACCTCCGATATCATAGTAGTGGGTTAACAGAAACCAAGTGCCATCGTGGTGAGTTTCTAGCAGGCATAAATGGGAAGCTAACGACAGCTTAGCCGGATCTCTCGCGCTATTATTTCAGAAGTTGCATGCAACTCAATCACCAATCGTACGGAAATCAACCATAATTAAACAGAAATTTGGGCGGTAGGTTAACAGAGACCTCCGATATCACAGTGGTGGGTTAACAGAAACCAAGTGCCATTGTGGTGAGTTTCTAGCAGGCATTAAGGGGAAGCTATTGACACCTTAGCCGCACCCCTTGCTTAAGTTTTCCACAAGTTGCATGCAAATCAAGCACCAATCTTACGGAAATCAACCATAATTAAACAAAAATTTGGGTGGTAGGTTAATAGAGACCTCCGATATCACAGTGGTGGGTTAACCGAAACCAAGTGCTATCATGGTGAGTTTCTAGCAGGCAGAAAGGGGAAGCGAACGACACCTTAGCCGGATCTCTCGCGCTATTTTTTCAGAAGTTGCATGCAAATCAAGCAGCAATCGTACGGAAATCAACCATAATTAAATAGAAATTTGGGTGGTAGGTTAACAGAGACCTCCGATATCATAGTGGTGGGTTAACAGAAACCAAGTGCCATCGTGGTGAGTTTCTAGCAGGCATAAATAGGAAGCTAACGACACCTTAGCCGGATCTCTCGCGCTTTTTTTTCAGAAGTTGCATGCAACTCAAGCACCAATCGTAAGGAAATCAACCATAATTAAACAAAAATTTGGGTGGTAGGTTAACAGAGACCCCCGATATCATAGTGGTGGTTTAACAGAAACCAAGTGCCATCGTGGTGAGTTTCTAGCAGGCATAAATGGGAAGCTAACGACACCTTAGCCGGATCTCTCGCGCTATTTTTCCAGAAGTTGCATGCAACTCAACCACAAATCGTACGGAAATCAACCATAATTAAGCAGAAATTTGGGTGGTAGGTTAACAGTGACCCCCGATATCATAGTGGTGGGTTAACAGAAACCAAGTGCCATCGTGGTGAGTTTCTAGCAGGCATAAATGGGAAGCTAACGACACCTTAGCCGGATCTCTCGCGCTATTTTTTCAGAAGTTGCATGCAACTCAAGCATTAATCGTACGAAAATCAACCATAATTAAACAGAAATTTGGGTGGTAGGTTACCAGAGACCTCCGATATCACAGTGGTGGGTTAACAGAAACCAAGTGCCATCGTGGTGAGTTTCGAGCAGGCATAAATGGGAACCTTAGCCGGATCTCTCGCGCTATTTTTTCAGAAGTACGGAAATCAACCATAATTAAACAGAAATTTGGGTGGTAGGTTAACAGAGACCTCCGATATCATAGTGGTGGGTTAACAGAAACCAAGTGCCATCGTGGTGAGTTTCTAGCAGGCATAATGGGGAAGCTAACGACACCTTAGCCGGATCTCTCGCGCTATTTTTTCTGAAGTTGCATGCAACTCAAGCACCAATCGTCCGGAAATCAACCATAATTAAACAGAAATTTGGGTGGTAGGTTAACAGAGACCCCCGATATCATAGTGGTGGGTTAACAGAAACCAAGTGCCATCGTGGTGAGTTTCTAGCAGGCATAAATGGGAAGGTAACGACACTTTAGGCGGATCTCTCGCGCTATTTTTTCAGAAGTTGCATGCAACTCAAGCACCAATCGTACGGAAATCAACCATAATTAAACAGAAATTTGGGTGGTAGGTTAACAGAGACCCCCGATATCATAGTGGTGGGTTAACAGAAACCAAGTGCCATCATGGTGAGTTTCTAGCAGGCATAAATGGGAAGCTAACGACACCTCCGCCGGATCTCTCGCGCTATTTTTTCAGAAGTTGCATGCAACTCAAGCACCAATCGTACGGAAATCAACTATAATTAAACAGAAATTTGGGTGTTAGGTTAACAGAGACCTCCGATATCATAGTGGTGGGTTAACAGAAACCAAGTGCCATCGTGGTGAGTTTCTAGCAGGCATAAATGGGAAGCTAACGACACCTTAGCCGGATCTCTAGTTGCATGCAACTCAATCACCAATCGTAAGGAAATCAACTATAATTAAACAAAAAATTGGGTGGTAGGTTAACAGAGACCCCCGATATCATAGTGTTGGGTTAACAGAAACCAAGTGCCATCGTGTTGAATTTCTAGCAGGCATAAATGGGAAGCTAACGACACCTTAGCCGGATCTCTCGCACTATTTTTTCAGAAGTTGCATGCAACTCAAGCACCAATCGTACGGAAATCAACCATAATTAAGCAGAAATTTGGGTGTTAGGTTAACAGAGACCGCCGATGTCATAGTGGTGGGTTAACAGAAACCAAGTGCCATTGTGGTGAGTTTCTAGCAGGCATAATGGGGAAGCTATTGACACCTTAGCCGCACCCCTTGCTTAAGCTTTCCACAAGTTGCATGCAAATCAATCACCAATCGTACGGAAATCAACCATAATTAAACAAAAATTTGGGTGGTAGGTTAATAGCGACATCCGATATCACAGTGGTGGGTTAACCGAAACCAAGTGCTATCGTGGTGAGTTTCTAGCAGGCATAAAGGGGAAGCTAACGACACCTTAGCCGGATCTCTCGCGCTATTTGTTCAGAAGTTGCATGCAACTCAAGCACCAATCGTAAGGAAATCAACCATAATTAAACAGAAATTTGGGTGGTAGGTTAACAGATACCCCCGATATCATAGTGGTGGGCCAACAGAAACCAAGTGCCATCATGGTGAGTTTCTAGCAGGCATAAATGGGAAGCTAACGACACCTTAGCCGGATCTCTCGCGCTATTTTTTCAGAAGTTGCATGCAACTCAAGCACCAATCGTACGGAAATCAACCATAATTAAACATAAATTTGGGTGGTAGGTTAACAGAGACCTCCGATATCATAGTGGTGGGTTAACAGAAACCAAGTGCCATCGTGGTGGGTTTCTAGCAGGCATAAATGGGAAGCTAACAACACCTTAGCCGGATCTCTCGCGCTATTTTTTCAGAAGTTGCATGCAACTCAAGCACCAATCGTACGGAAATCAACCATAATTAAGCAGAAATTTGGGTGTTAGGTTAACAGTGACCTCCGATATCATAGTGGTGGGTTAACAGAAACCAAGTGCCATCGTCGTGAGTTTCTAGCAGGCATAATGGGGAAGCTAACAATACCTCAGCCGGATCTCTCGCGCTATTTTTCCAGAAGTTGCATGCAAACCAAACACCAATCGTACGGAAATCAACTAGGTGAGTTTCTAGCAGGCATTAAGGGGAAGCCATTGACACCTTAGCCGCACCTCTTGCTTAAGTTTTCCACAAGCTGCACGCAAATCAAGCACCAATCGTACGGAAATCAACCATAATTAAACAGAAATTTGGGTGGTAGGTTAATAGAGACCCCCGATATCATAGTGGTGGGTTAACAGAAACCAAGTGCCATCGTGGTGAGTTTCTAGCAGGCATAAATGGGAAGGTAACGACACTTTAGGCGGATCTCTCGCGCTATTTTTTCAGAAGTTGCATGCAACTCAAGCACCAATCGTACGGAAATCAACCATAATTAAACAGAAATTTGGGTGGTAGGTTAACAGAGACCCCCGATATCATAGTGGTGGGTTAACAGAAACCAAGTGCCATCATGGTGAGTTTCTAGCAGGCATAAATGGGAAGCTAACGACACCTCAGCCGGATCTCTCGCGCTATTTTTTCAGAAGTTGCATGCAACTCAAGCACCAATCGTACGGAAATCAACTATAATTAAACAGAAATTTGGGTGTTAGGTTAACAGAGACCTCCGATATCATAGTGGTGGGTTAACAGAAATCAAGTGCCATCGTGGTGAGTTTCTAGCAGGCATAAATGGGAAGCTAACGACACCTTAGCCGGATCTCTAGTTGCATGCAACTCAATCACCAATCGTAAGGAAATCAACCATAATTAAACAAAAATTTGGGTGGTAGGTTAACAGAGACCCCCGATATCATATTGTTGGGTTAACAGAAACCAAGTGCCATCGTGTTGAATTTCTAGCAGGCATAAATGGGAAGCTAACGACACCTTAGCCGGATCTCTCGCACTATTTTTTCAGAAGTTGCATGCAACTCAAGCACCAATCGTACGGAAATCAACCATAATTAAGCAGAAATTTGGGTGTTAGGTTAACAGAGACCGCCGATGTCATAGTGGTGGGTTAACAGAAACCAAGTGCCATCGTGGTGAGTTTCTAGCAGGCATAATGGGGAAGCTATTGGCACCTTAGCCGCACCCCTTGCTTAAGCTTTCCACAAGTTGCATGCAAATCAATCACCAATCGTACGGAAATCAACCATAATTAAACAAAAATTTGGGTGGTAGGTTAATAGCGACATCCGATATCACAGTGGTGGGTTAACCGAAACCAAGTGCTATCGTGGTGAGTTTCTAGCAGGCATAAAGGGGAAGCTAACGACACCTTAGCCGGATCTCTCGCGCTATTTTTTCCGAAGTTGCATGCAACTCAAGCACCAATCGTAAGGAAATCAACCATAATTAAACAGAAATTTGGGTGGTAGGTTAACAGATACCCCCGATATCATAGTGGTGGGCTAACAGAAACCAAGTGCCATCATGGTGAGTTTCTAGCAGGCATAAATGGGAAGCTAACGACACGTTAGCCGGATCTCTCGCGCTATTTTTTCAGAAGTTGCATGCAACTCAAGCACCAATCGTACGGAAATCAACCATAATTAAACAGAAATTTGGGTGGTAGGTTAACAGAGACCTCCGATATCATAGTGGTGGGTTAACAGAAACCAAGTGCCATCGTGGTGGGTTTCTAGCAGGCATAAATGGGAAGCTAACAACACCTTAGCCGGATCTCTCGCGCTATTTTTTCAGAAGTTGCATGCAACTCAAGCACCAATCGTACGGAAATCAACCATAATTAAGCAGAAATTTGGGTGTTAGGTTAACAGTGACCTCCGATATCATAGTGGTGGGTTAACAGAAACCAAGTGCCATCGTCGTGAGTTTCTAGCAGGCATAATGGGGAAGCTAACAATACCTCAGCCGGATCTCTCGCGCTATTTTTCCAGAAGTTGCATGCAAACCAAACACCAATCGTACGGAAATCAACTAGGTGAGTTTCTAGCAGGCATTAAGGGGAAGCCATTGACACCTTAGCCGCACCTCTTGCTTAAGTTTTCCACAAGCTGCACGCAAATCAAGCACCAATCGTACGGAAATCAACCATAATTAAACAGAAATTTGGGTGGTAGGTTAATAGAGACCTCCGATATCACAGTGGTGGGTTACCCGAAACCAAGTGCTATCGTGGTGAGTTTCTAGCAGGCATAAATGGGAAGCTAACGACATCTTAGCCGGATCTCTCGCGCTATTTTTTCAGAAGTTGCGTGCAACTCAAGCACCAATCGTAAGGAAATCAACCATAATTAAACAGAGATTTGGGTGTTAGGTTAACAGAGACCTCCGATATCATAGTGGTGGGTTAACAGAAACCAAGTGCCATCGTGGTGAGTTTCTAGCAGGCATAAATGGGAAGCTAACGACACCTTAGCCGGATCTCTCGCGCTATTTTTTCAGAAGTTGCATGCAAATCAAGCAGCAATCGTACGGGAATCAGCCATAATTAAACAGAGATTTGGGTGTTAGGTTAACAGAGATCTCCGATATCTTAGTGGTGGGTTAAAAGAAACCAAGTGCCATCGTGGTGAGTTTCTAGCAGGCATAAATGGGAAGCTAACGACACCTTAGCCGGATCTCTCGCGCTATTTTTTCAGAAGTGGCATGCAACTCAAGCACCAATCGTAAGGAAATCAACCATAATTAAACAAACATTTGGTTGGTAGGTTAACAGAGACCCCCGATATCATAGTGGTGGGTTAACAAAAACCAAGTGCCATCGTGGTGAGTTTCTAGCAGGCATAAATGGGAAGCTACCGACACCTTAGCCGGGTCTCTCACGCTATTTTTTCAGAAGTTGCATGCAACTCAAGCACCAATAGTCCGGAAATCAACCATAATTTAACAGAAATTTGGGTGGTAGGTTAACAGAGACCTCCGATGTTATAGTGGTGGGTTAACAGAAACCAAGTGCCATCGTGGTGAGTTTCTAGCAGGCATAATGGGGAAGTTAACGACACCCTAGCCGGATCTCTCGCGCTATTTTTTCAGAAGTTGCATGCAACTCAAGCACCAATCGTACGGAAATCAACCATAATTAAACAGAAATTTGGGTGGTAGGTTAACAGAGACCCCCGATATCATAGTGGTGGGTTAACAGAAACCAAGTGCCATCACGGTGAGTTTCTAGCAGGCATAAATGGGAAGCTAACGACAACTTAGCCGGATCTCTCGCGCTATTTTTTCAGAAGTTGCATGCAACTCAATCACCAATCGTACGGAAATCAACCATAATTAAACAGAAATTTGGGTTGTAGGTTAACAGAAACCTCCGATATCACAGTGGTGGGTTAACAGAAACCAAGTTCCATCGTGGTGAGTTTCTAGCAGGCATTAAGGGGAAGCCATTGACACCTTAGCCGCACCCCTTGCTTAAGTTTTCCACAAGCTGCATGCAAATCAAGCACCAATCGTACGGAAATCAACCCAATCAATCATAGTGGAGGGTTAACAGAAACCAAGTGCCATCGTGGTGAGTTTCTAGCAGGCATAAATGGGAAGCTAACAACACCTTAGCCGGATCTCTCGCGCTATTTTTTTTAATTAGATAGAAATTTGGGTGGTAGGTTAACAGAGACCTCCGATATCATAGTGGTGGGTTAACAGAAACCAAGTGCCATCATGGTGAGTTTCTAGCAGGCATAAATGGGAAGCTAACGACACCTTAGCCGGATCTCTCGCGCTATTTTTTCAGAAGTTGCATGCAACTCAAGCACCAATCGTAAGGAAATCAACCATAATTAAACAAAAATTTGGGTGGTAGGTTAACAGAGACCCCCGATATCATAGTGGTTGGTTAAAAGAAACCAAGTGCCATCGTGGTGAGTTTCTAGCAGGCATAAATGGGAAGCTAACGACACCTTAGCCGGATCTCGCGCGCTATTACTTCAGAAGTTGCATGCAACTCAATCACCAATCGTACGGAAATCAACCATAATTAAACAGAAATTTGGGTGGTAGGTTAACAGAGACCTCCGATATCACAGTGGTGGGTTAACAGAAACCAAGTGCCATTGTGGTGAGTTTCTAGCAGGCATTAAGGGGAAGCTATTGACACCTTAGCCGCACCCCTTGCTTAAGGTTTCCACAAGTTGCATGCAAATCAAGCACCAATCGTACGGAAATCAACCATAATTAAACAGAAATTTGGGTGGTAGGTTAACAGAGACCTCCGATATCATAGTGGTAGGTTAACAGAAACCCAGTGCCATCATGGTGAGTTTCTAGCAGGCATAATGGGGAAGCTAACGACACCTTAGCCGGATCTCTCGCGCTATTTTTTCAGAAGTTGCATGCAACTCAAGCACCAATCGTACGGAAATCAACCATAATTAAATAGAAATTTGGGTGGTAGGTTAACAGAGACCCCCGATATCATAGTGGTGGGTTGACAGAAACCAAGTGCCATCGTAGTGAGTTTCTAGCAGGCGTAAATGGGAAGCTAACGACACCTTAGCCGGATCTCTCGCGCTATTTTTTCAGAAGTTGCATGCAACTCAAGCACCAATCGTACGGAAATCAACCATAATTAAACAGAAGTTTGGGTGGTAGGTTAACAGCGACCTCCGATATCACAGTGGTGGGTTAACAGAAACCAAGTGCCACCGTGGTGAGTTTCTAGCAGGCATAAATGGGAAGCTAACGACACCTTAGCCGGATCTCTCGCGCTATTTTTTCAGAAGTTGCATGCAACTCAAGCACCAATCGTACCGAAATCAACCATAATTAAACAGAAATTTGGGTGGTAAGTTAACAGAGACGTCCTATATCATAGTGGTGGGTTAACAGAAACCAAGTGCCATCGTGGTGAGTTTCTAGCAGGCATAATGGGAAAGCTAACGACACCTTAGCCGGATCTCTCGCGCTATTTTTTCAGAAGTTGCATGCAACTCAAGCACCAATCGTACGGAAATCAACCATAATTAAACAGAAACTTGGGTGGTAGGTTAACAGAGACCCCCGATATCATAGTGGTGGGTTAACAGAAACCAAAAGCCATCGTGGTGAGTTTCTAGCAGGCATAAATGGGAAGCTAACGACACCTTAGCCGGATCTCTCGCGCTATTATTTCAGAAGTTGCATGCAACTCAATCACCAATCGTACGGAAATCAACCATAATTAAACAGAAATTTGGGTGGTAGGTTAACAGAGACCTCCGATATCATATTGGTGGGTTAACAGAAACCAAGTGCCATCGTGGTGAGTTTCTAGCAGGCATAATGGGGAAGCTAACGACACCTCAGCCGGATCTCTCGTGCTATTTTTTCAGAAGTTGCATTCAAACCAAACACCAATCGTACGGAAATCAACTATAATTAAACAAAAAATTGGGTGGTAGGTTAACAGAGACCTCCGATATCACAGTGGTGGGTTAACAGAAACCAAGTTCCATCGTGGTGAGTTTCTAGCAGGCATTAAGGGGAAGCTATTGACACCTTAGCCGCACCCCTTGCTTAAGTTTTCCACAAGTTGCATGCAAATCAAGCAGCAATCGTACGGAAGTCAACCATAATTAAATAGAAATTTGGGTGGTAGGTTAGCAGAGACCTCCGATATCATAGTGGTGGGTTAACAGAAACCAAGTGCCATCATGGTGAGTTTCTAGCAGGCATAAATGGGAAGCTAACGACACCTTAGCCGGATCTCTCGCGCTATTTTTTCAGAAGTTGCATGCAACTCAAACACCAATCGTAAGGAAATCAACCATAATTAAACAAAAATTTGGGTGGTAGGTTAACAGAGACCCCCGATATCATAGTGGTGGGTTAACCGAAACCAAGTGCCATCGTGGTGAGTTTCTAGCAGGCATAAATGGGAAGCTAACGACACATTAGCCGGATCTCTCGCGCTATTTTTTCAGAAGTTGCATGCAACTCAAGCACCAATCGTAAGGAAATCAACCATAATTAAACAGAAATTTGGGTGGTAGGTTAACAGAGACCTCCGATATCATAGTGGTGGGTTAACAGAAACCAAGTGCCATCGTAGTGAGTTTCTAGCAGGCGTAAATGGGAAGCTAACGACACCTTAGCCGGATCTCTCGCGCTATTTTTTCAGAAGTTGCATGCAACTCAAGCACCAGTCGTAAGGAAATCAACCATAATTAAACAGAAATTTGGGTGGTAGGTTAACAGAGACCCCCGATATCATAGTGGTGGGTTAACAGAAACCAAGTGCCACCGTAGTGAGTTTCTAGCAGGCGTAAATGGGAAGCTAACGACACCTTAGCCGGATCTCTCGCGCTATTTTTTCAGAAGTTGCATGCAACTCAAGCACCAGTCGTACGGAAATCAACCATATTTAAACAGAAATTTGGGTGGTAGGTTAACAGCGACCTCCGATATCACAGTGGTGGGTTAACAGAAACCAAGTGCCATCGTGGTGAGTTTCTAGCAGGCATAAATGGGAAGCTAACGACACCTTAGCCGGATCTCTCGCGCTATTTTTTCAGAAGTTGAATGCAACTCAAGCACCAATCGTACCGAAATCAACCATAATTAAACAGAAATTTGGGTGGTAGGTTAACAGAGACCTCCGATATCATAGTGGTGGGTTAACAGAAACCAAGTGCCATCGTGGTGAGTTTCTAGCAGGCATAAATGGGAAGCTAACGACACCTTAGTTGGATCTCTCGCGCTATTTTTTTTAATTAGATAGAAATTTGGGTGGTAGGTTAACAGAGACCTCCGATATCATAGTGGTGGGTTAACAGAAACCAAGTGCCATCATGGTGAGTTTCTAGCAGGCATAAATGGGAAGCTAACGACACCTTAGCCGGATCTCTCGCGCTATTTTTTCAGAAGTTGCATGCAACTCAAGCACTAATCGTACGGAAATCAACCATAATTAAACAGAAATTTGGGTGGTAGGTTAACAGAGACCTCCGATATCACAGTGGTGGGTTAACAGAAACCAAGTTCCATCGTGGTGAGTTTCTAGCAGGCATTAAGGGGAAGCTATTGACACCCTAGCCGCACCCCTTGCTTAAGTTTTCCACAAGTTGCATGCAAATCAAGCAGCAATCCTACGGAAATCAACCATAATTAAACAGAAATTTGGGTGGTAGGTTAACAGAGACCCCCGATATCATAGTGGTGGGTTAACAGAAACCAAGTGCCATCGTGGTGAGTTTCTAGCAGGCATAAATGGGAAGCTAACGACACCTTAGTTGGATCTCTCGCGCTATTTTTTTTAATTAGATAGAAATTTGGGTGGTAGGTTAACAGAGACCTCCGATATCATATTGGTGGGTTAACAGAAACCAAGTGCCATCATGGTGAGTTTCTAGCAGGCATAAATGGGAAGCTAACGACACCTTAGCCGGATCTCTCGCGCTATTTTTTCAGAAGTTGCATGCAACTCAAGCACCAATCGTACGGAAATCAACCATAATTAAACAGAAATTTGGGTGGTAGGTTAACAGAGACCTCCGATATCACAGTGGTGGGTTCACAGAAACCAAGTGTCATTGTGGTGAGTTTCTAGCAGGCATAAATGGGAAGCTAGCTACACCTTAGCCGGATCTCTCGCGCTATTTTTTCAGAAGTTGCATGCAACTCCAGCACCAATCGTACGGAAATCAACCATAATTAAACAGACATTTGGGTGTTAGGTTAACAGAGACCTGCGATATCATAGTGGTGGGTTAACAGAAACCAAGTGCCATCGTGGTGAGTTTCTAGCAGGCATAAATGGGAAGCTAACGACACCTTAGCCGGATCTCTAGCGCTATTTTTTCAGAAGTTGCATGCAACTCAAGCACCAATCGTACGGAAATCAACCATAATTAAGCAGAAATTTGGGTGTTAGGTTAACAGAGACCTCCGATATCATAGTGTTGGGTTAACAGAAACCAAGTGCCATCAAGGTGAGTTTCTAGCAGGCATAATGGGGAAGCCATTGACACCTTAGCCGCACCCCTTGCTTAAGTTTTCCACAAGTTGCATGCAAATCAAGCACCAATCGTACGGAAATCAACCATAATTAAACAAAAATTTGGGTGGTAGGTTAATAGAGACCTCCGATATCACAGTGGTGGGTTAACCGAAACCAAGTGCTATCGTAGTGAGTTTCTAGCAGGCATAAATGGGAAGCTAACGACACCTTAGCCGGATCTCTCGCGCTATTTTTTCAGAAATTGCATGCAACTCAAACACCAATCGTAAGGAAATCACCCATAATTAAACAAAAATTTGGGTGGTAGGTTAACAGAGACCCCCGATATCATAGTGGTGGGTTAACCGAAACCAAGTGCGTTCGTGGTGAGTTTCTAGCAGGCATAAATGGGAAGCTAACGACACATTAGCCGGATCTCTCGCGCTATTTTTTCAGAAGTTGCATGCAACTCAAGCACCAATCGTAAGGAAATCAACCATAATTAAACAGAAATTTGGGTGGTAGGTTAACAGAGACCTCCGATATCATAGTGGTGGGTTAACAGAAACCAAGTGCCATCGTAGTGAGTTTCTAGCAGGCGTAAATGGGAAGCTAACGACACCTTAGCCGGATCTCTCGCGCTATTTTTTCAGAAGTTGCATGCAACTCAAGCACCAGTCGTAAGGAAATCAACCATAATTAAACAGAAATTTGGGTGGTAGGTTAACAGAGACCCCCGATATCATAGTGGTGGGTTAACAGAAACCAAGTGCCATCGTAGTGAGTTTCTAGCAGGCGTAAATGGGAAGCTAACGACACCTTAGCCGGATCTCTCGCGCTATTTTTTCAGAAGTTGCATGCAACTCAAGCACCAGTCGTACGGAAATCAACCATAATTAAACAGAAATTTGGGTGGTAGGTTAACAGCGACCTCCGATATCACAGTGGTGGGTTAACAGAAACCAAGTGCCATCGTGGTGAGTTTCTAGCAGGCATAAATGGGAAGCTAACGACACCTTAGCCGGATCTCTCGCGCTATTTTTTCAGAAGTTGCATGCAACTCAAGCACCAATCGTACCGAAATCAACCATAATTAAACAGAAATTTGGGTGGTAGGTTAACAGAGATCTCCGATATCATAGTGGTGGGTTAACAGAAACCAAGTGCCATCGTGGTGAGTTTCTAGCAGGCATAAATGGGAAGCTAACGACACCTTAGTTGGATCTCTCGCGCTATTTTTTTTAATTAGATAGAAATTTGGGTGGTAGGTTAACAGAGACCTCCGATATCATAGTGGTGGGTTAACAGAAACCAAGTGCCATCATGGTGAGTTTCTAGCAGGCATAAATGGGAAGCTAACGACACCTTAGCCGGATCTCTCGCGCTATTTTTTCAGAAGTTGCATGCAACTCAAGCACTAATCGTACGGAAATCAACCATAATTAAACAGAAATTTGGGTGGTAGGTTAACAGAGACCTCCGATATCACAGTGGTGGGTTAACAGAAACCAAGTTCCATCGTGGCGAGTTTCTAGCAGGCATTAAGGGGAAGCTATTGACACCTTAGCCGCACCCCTTGCTTAAGTTTTCCACAAGTTGCATGCAACTCAAGCACCAATCGTACGGAAATCAACCAACATTAAACAGAAATTTGGGTGGTAGGTTAACAGAGACCTCCCATATCACAGTGGTGGGTTAACAGAAACCAAGTGTCATTGTGGTGAGTTTCTAGCAGGCATAAATGGGAAGCTAGCGACACCTTAGCCGGATCTCTCGCGCTATTTTTTCAGAAGTTGCATGCAACTCCAGCACCAATCGTACGGAAATCAACCATAATTAAACAGACATTTGGGTGTTAGGTTAACAGAGACCTGCGATATCATAGTGGTGGGTTAACAGAAACCAAGTGCCATCGTGGTGAGTTTCTAGCAGGCATAAATGGGAAGCTAACGACACCTTAGCCGGATCTCTAGCGCTATTTTTTCAGAAGTTGCATGCAACTCAAGCACCAATCGTACGGAAATCAACCATAATTAAGCAGAAATTTGGGTGTTAGGTTAACAGAGACCTCCGATATCATAGTGTTGGGATAACAGAAACCAAGTGCCATCAAGGTGAGTTTCTAGCAGGCATAATGGGGAAGCCATTGACACCTTAGCCGCACCCCTTGCTTAAGTTTTCCACAAGTTGCATGCAAATCAAGCACCAATCGTACGGAAATCAACCATAATTAAACAAAAATTTGGGTGGTAGGTTAATAGAGACCTCCGATATCACAGTGGTGGGTTAACCGAAACCAAGTGCTATCGTAGTGAGTTTCTAGCAGGCATAAAGGGGAAGCTAACGACACCTTAACCGGATCTCTCGCGCTATTTTTTCAGAAGTTGCATGCAACTCAAGCACCAATCGTACGGAAATCAACCATAATTAAGCAGAAATTTGGGTGTTAGGTTAACAGAGACCTCCGATATCATAGTGTTGGGATAACAGAAACCAAGTGCCATCAAGGTGAGTTTCTAGCAGGCATAATGGAGAAGCTAATGACACCTTAGCCGGATCTCTCGCGCTATTTTTTCAGAAGTTGCATGCAACTCAAGCACCAATCCTACGGAAATCAACCATAATTAAACAGAAATTTGGGTGGTAGGTTAACAGAGACCCCCGATATCATAGTGGTGGGTTAACAGAAACCAAGTGCCATCGTGGTGAGTTTCTAGCAGGCATAAATGGGAAGCTAACGACACCTTAGTTGGATCTCTCGCGCTATTTTTTTTAATTAGATAGAAATTTGGGTGGTAGGTTAACAGAGACCTCCGATATCATAGTGGTGGGTTAACAGAAACCAAGTGCCATCATGGTGAGTTTCTAGCAGGCATAAATGGGAAGCTAACGACACCTTAGCCGGATCTCTCGCGCTATTTTTTCAGAAGTTGCATGCAACTCAAGCACCAATCGTACGGAAATCAACCAACATTAAACAGAAATTTGGGTGGTAGGTTAACAGAGACCTCCGATATCACAGTGGTGGGTTAACAGAAACCAAGTGTCATTGTGGTGAGTTTCTAGCAGGCATAAATGGGAAGCTAGCGACACCTTAGCCGGATCTCTCGCGCTATTTTTTCAGAAGTTGCATGCAACTCCAGCACCAATCGTACGGAAATCAACCATAATTAAACAGACATTTGGGTGTTAGGTTAACAGAGACCTGCGATATCATAGTGGTGGGTTAACAGAAACCAAGTGCCATCGTGGTGAGTTTCTAGCAGGCATAAATGGGAAGCTAACGACACCTTAGCCGGATCTCTAGCGCTATTTTTTCAGAAGTTGCATGCAACTCAAGCACCAATCGTACAGAAATCAACCATAATTAAGCAGAAATTTGGGTGTTAGGTTAACAGAGACCTCCGATATCATAGTGTTGGGATAACAGAAACCAAGTGCCATCAAGGTGAGTTTCTAGCAGGCATAATGGGGAAGCCATTGACACCTTAGCCGCACCCCTTGCTTAAGTTTTCCACAAGTTGCATGCAAATCAAGCACCAATCGTACGGAAATCAACCATAATTAAACAAAAATTTGGGTGGTAGGTTAATAGAGACCTCCGATATCACAGTGGTGGGTTAACCGAAACCAAGTGCTATCGTAGTGAGTTTCTAGCAGGCATAAAGGGGAAGCTAACGACACCTTAACCGGATCTCTCGCGCCATTTTTTCAGAAGTTGCATGCAAATCAAGCAGCAATCGTACGGAAATCAACCATAATTAAATAGAAATTTGGGTGGTAGGTTAACAGAGACCTCCGATATGATAGTGGTGGGTTAACAGAAACCAAGTGCCATCGTGGTGAGTTTCTAGCAGGCATAAATGGGAAGCTAACGACACCTTAGCCGGATTTCTCGCGCTATTTTTTCAGAAGTTGCATGCAACTCAAGCACCAATCGTAAGGACATCAACCATAATTAAACAGAAATTTGGGTGGTAGGTTAACAGAGACCCCCGATATCATAGTGGTGGGTTAACAGAAACCAAGTGCCATCATGGTGAGTTTCTAGCAGGCATAAATGGGAAGCTAACGACACCTTAGCCGGATCTCTCGCGCTATTTTTTCAGAAGTTGCATGCAACTCAAGCACCAATCGTACGGAAATCAACCATAATTAAACATAAATTTGGGTGTTAGGTTAACAGAGACCTCCGATATCATAGTGGTGGGTTAACAGAAACCAAGTGCCATCATGGTGAGTTTCCAGCAGGCATAAATGGGAAGCTAACGACACCTTAGCCGGATCTCTAGCGCTATTTTTTCAGAAATTGCATGCAACTCAATCACAAATCGTAAGGAAATCAACCATAATTAAACAAAAATTTGGGTGGTAGGTTAACAGAGACCCCCGATATCATAGTGGTGGGTTAACAGAAACCAAGTGCAATCATGGTGAGTTTCTAGCAGGCATAAATGGGAAGCTAACGACACCTTAGCCGGATCTCTCGCGCTATTATTTCAGAAGTTGCATGCAACTCAATCACCAATCGTACGGAAATCAACCATAATTAAACAGAAATTTGGGCGGTAGGTTAACAGAGACCTCCGATATCACAGTGGGGGGTTAACAGAAACCAAGTGCCATTGTGGTGAGTTTCTAGCAGGCATTAAGGGGAAGCTATTGACACCTTAGCCGCACCCCTTGCTTAAGTTTTCCACAAGTTGCATGCAAATCAAGCACCAATCTTACGGAAATCAACCATAATTAAACAAAAATTTGGGTGGTAGGTTAATAGAGACCTCCGATATCACAGTGGTGGGTTAACCGAAACCAAGTGCTATCGTGGTGAGTTTCTAGCAGGCATAAAGGGGAAGCTAACGACACCTTAGCCGGATCTCTCGCGCTATTTTTTCAGAAGTTGCATGCAAATCAAGCAACAATCGTACGGAAATCAACCATAATTAAATAGAAATTTGGGTGGTAGGTTAACAGAGACCTCCGATATCATAGTGGTGGGTTAACAGAAACCAAGTGCCATCGTGGTCAGTTTCTAGCAGGCATAAATAGGAAGCTAACGACACCTTAGCCGGATCTCTCGCGCTATTTTTTCAGAAGTTGCAAGCAACTCAAGCACCAATCGTAAGGAAATCAACCATAATTAAACAAAAATTTGGGTGGTAGGTTAACAGAGACCCCCGATATCATAGTGGTGGTTTAACAGAAACCAAGTGCCATCGTGGTGAGTTTCTAGCAGGCATAAATGGGAAGCTAACGACACCTTAGCCGGATCTCTCGCGCTATTTTTTCAGAAGTTGCATGCAACTCAAGCACCAATCGTACGGAAATCAACCATAATTAAACAGAAATTTGGGTGGTAGGTTAACAGAGACCTCCGATATCATAGTGGTGGGTTAACAGAAACCAAGTGCCATCGTGGTGAGTTTCTAGCAGGCATAATGGGGAAGCTAACGACACCTTAGCCGGATCTCTCGCGCTATTTTTTCAGAAGTTGCATGCAACTCAAGCACCAATCGTACGGAAATCAACCATAATTAAACAGAAATTTGGGTGGTAGGTTAACAGTGACCCCCGATATCATAGTGGTGGGTTAACAGAAACCAAGTGCCATCGTGGTGAGTTTCTAGCAGGCATAAATGGGAAGCTAACGACACCTTAGCCGGATCTCTCGCGCTATTTTTTTAGAAGTTGCATGCAACTCAAGCATTCATCGTAAGGAAATCAACCATAATTAAACAGAAATTTGGGTGGTAGGTTAACAGAGACCTCCGATATCACAGTGGCGGGTTAACAGAAACCAAGTGCCATCGTGGTGAGTTTCTAGCAGGCATAAATGGGAAGCTAGCGACACCTTAGCCGGATCTCTCGCGCTATTTTTTCAGAAGTTGCATGCAACTCTAGCACCAATCGTACGGAAATCAACCATAATTAAACAGAAATTTGGGTGTTAGGTTAACAGAGACCTCCGATATCATAGTGGTGGGTTAACAGAAACCAAGTGCCATCGTGGTAAGTTTCCAGCAGGCATAATGGGGAAGCTAACGACACCTTAGCCGGATCTCTCGCGCTATTTTTTCAGAAGTTGTATGCAACTCAAGCACCAATCGTCCGGAAATCAACCATAATTAAACAGAAATTTGGGTGGTAGGTTAACAGAGACCCCCGATATCATAGTGGTGGGTTAACAGAAACCAAGTGCCATCATGGTGAGTTTCTAGCAGGCATAAATGGGAAGCTAACGACACCTCAGCCGGATCTCTCGCGCTATTTTTTCAGAAGTTGCATGCAACTCAAGCACCAATCGTACGGAAATCAACTATAATTAAACATAAATTTGGGTGTTAGGTTAACAGAGACCTCCGATATCATAGTGGTGGGTTAACAGAAACCAAGTGCCATCATGGTGAGTTTCTAGCAGGCATAAATGGGAGGCTAACGATAGCTTAGCCGGATCTCTCGCGCTATTATTTCAGAAGTTGCATGCAACTCAATCACCAATCGTACGGAAATCAACCATAATTAAACAGAAATTTGGGAGGTAGGTTAACAGAGACCTCCGATATCACAGTGGTGGGTTAACAGAAACCAAGTGCCATTGTGGTGAGTTTCTAGCAGGCATTAAGGGGAAGCTATTGACACCTTAGCCGCACCCCTTGCTTAAGCTTTCCACAAGTTGCATGCAAATCAAGCACCAATCTTACGGAAATCAACCATAATTAAACAAAAATGTGGGTGGTAGGTTAATAGAGACCTCCGATATCACAGTGGTGGGTTAACCGAAACCAAGTGCTATCGTGGTGAGTTTCTAGCAGGCATAAAGGGGAAGCTAACGACACCTTAGCCGGATCTCTCGCGCTATTTTTTCAGAAGTTGCATGCAAATCAAGCAGCAATCGTACGGAAATCAACCATAATTAAATAGAAATTTGGGTGGTAGGTTAACAGAGACCCCCGATATCATAGTGGTGGGTTAACAGAAACTAAGTGCCATCATGGTGAGTTTCTAGCAGGCATAAATGGGAAGCTAACGACACCTCAGCCGGATCTCTCGCGCTATTTTTTCAGAAGTTGCATGCAACTCAAGCACCAATCGTACGGAAATCAACTATAATTAAACAGAAATTTGGGTGTTAGGTTAACAGAGACCTCCGATATCATAGTGGTGGGTTATTAGAAACCAAGTGCCATCGTGGTGAGTTTCTAGCAGGCATAAATGGGAAGCTAACGACACCTTAGCCGGATCTCTCGCGCTATTTTTTCACAAGTTGCATGCAACTCAAGCACCAATCGTCCGGAAATCAACCATAATTAAACAGAAATTTGGGTGGTAGGTTAACAGAGACCCCCGATATCATAGTGGGGGGTTAACAGAAACCAAGTGCCATCGTGGTGAGTTTCTAGCAGGCATAAATGGGAAGCTAACGACACTTTAGCCGGATCTCTCGCGCTATTTTTTCAGAAGTTGCATGCAACTCAAGCACCAATCGTACGGAAATCAACCATAATTAAACAGAAATTTGGGTGGTAGGTTAACAGAGACCCCCGATATCATAGTGGTGGGTTAACAGAAACCAAGTGCCATCATGGTGAGTTTCTATCAGGCATAAATGGGAAGCTAACGACACCTCAACCGGATCTCTGGCGCTATTTTTTCAGAAGTTGCATGCAACTCAAGCACCAATCGTACGGAAATCAACTATAATTAAACAGAAATTTGGGTGTTAGGTTAACAGAGACCTCCGATATCATAGTGGTGGGTTAACAGAAACCAAGTGCCATCGTGGTGAGTTTCTAGCAGGCATAAATGGAAAGCTAACGACACCTTAGCCGGATCTCTAGTTGCATGCGACTCAATCACCAATCGTAAGGAAATCAAGCATAATTAAACAAAAATTTGGGTGGTAGGTTAACAGAGACCCCCGATATCATAGTGTTGGGTTAACAGAAACCAAGTGCCATCGTGGTGAATTTCTAGCAGGCATAAATGGGAAGCTAACGACACCTTAGCCGGATCTCTCGCGCTATTTTTTCAGAAGTTGCATGCAAATCAAGCACCAATCGTACGGAAATCAACCATAATTAAACAAAAATTTGGGTGGTAGTTTAATAGCGACCTCCGATATCACAGTGCTGGGTTAACCGAAACCAAGTGCTATCGTGGTGAGTTTCTAGCAGGCATAAATGGGAAGCTAACGACACGTTAGCCGGATCTCTTGCGCTATTTTTTCAGAAGTTGCATGCAACTCAAGCACCAATCGTACGGAAATTTTAATTAAACAGAAATTTGGGTGTAACGTTAACAGAGACCTCCGATATCATAGTGTTGGGTTAACAGAAACCAAGTGCCATCGTGGTGAATTTCTAGCAGGCATAAATGGGAAGCTAACGACACCTTAGCCGGATCTCTCGCGCTATTTTTTCAGAAGTTGCATGCAACTCAAGCACCAATCGTAAGGAAATCAACCATAATTAAACAGAAATTTGGGTGGTAGGTTAACAGATACCCCCGATATCATAGTGGTGGGCTAACAGAAACCAAGTGCCATCATGGTGAGTTTCTAGCAGGCATAAATGGGAAGCTAACGACACGTTAGCCGGATCTCTCGCGCTATTTTTTCAGAAGTTGCATGCAACTCAAGCACCAATCGTACGGAAATCAACCATAATTAAACAGAAATTTGGGTGTAACGTTAACAGAGACCTCCGATATCATAGTGGTGGGTTAACAGAAACCAAGTGCCATCGTGGTGAGTTTCGAGCAGGCATAAATGGGAAGCTAACGACACCTTAGCCGGATCTCTAGCGCTATTTTTTCAGAAGTTGCATGCAACTCAATCACCAATCGTAAGGAAATCAACCATAATTAAACAAAAATTTTGCTGGTAGGTTAACAGAGACCTCCGATATCATAGTGGTGGGTTAACAGAAACCAAGTGCCATCATGGTGGGTTTCTAGCAGGCATAAATGGGAAGCTAACAACACCTTAGCCGGATCTCTCGCGCTATTTTTTCAGAAGTTGCATGCAACTCAAGCACCAATCGTACGGAAATCAACCATAATTAAGCAGAAATTTGGGTGTTAGGTTAACAGTGACCTCCGATATCATAGTGGTGGGTTAACAGAAACCAAGTGCCATCGTGGTGAGTTTCTAGCAGGCATAATGGGGAAGCTAACAACACCTCAGCCGGATCTGCATGCAAATCAAGCAGCAATCGTAGGGAAATCAACCATAATTAAATAGAAATTTGGGTGGTAGGTTAACAGAGACCTCCAATATCATAGTGGTGGGTTAACAGAAACCAAGTGCCATCGTGGTGAGTTTCTAGCAGGCATAAATGGGAAGCTAGCGACACCTTAGCCGGATCTCTAGCGCTATTTTTTCAGAAGTTGCATGCAACTCAAGCACCAATCGTAAGGAAATCAACCATAATTAAACAAAAATTTGGGTGGTAGGTTAACAGAGACCCCCGATATCATAGTGGTGGGTTAACAGAAACCAAGTGCCATCGTGGTGAGTTTCTAGCAGGCATAAATGGGAAGCTAACGACACCTTAGCTGGATCTCTCGCGCTATTATTTCAGAAGTTGCATGCAACTCAATCACCAATCGTACGGAAATCAACCATAATTAAACAGAAATTTGGGTGGTAGGTTAACAGAGACCCCCGATATCATAGTGGTGGGTTAACATAAACCAAGTGCCATCATGGTGAGTTTCTAGCAGGCATAAATGGGAAGCTAACGACACCTCAGCCGGATCTCTCGCGCTATTTTTTCAGAAGTTGCATGCAAATCAAGCAGCAATCGTACGGAAATCAACCATAATTAAATAGAAATTTGGGTGGTAGGTTAACAGAGACCTCCGATATCATAGTGGTGGGTTAACAGAAACCAAGTGCCATCGTGGTGAGTTTCTAGCAGGCATAAATAGGAAGCTAACGACACCTTAGCCGGATCTCTCGCGCTATTTTTTCAGAAGTTACATGCAACTCAAGCACCAATCGTAAGGAAATCAACCATAATTAAACAAAAATTTGGGTGGTAGGTTAACAGAGACCCCCGATATCATAGTGGTGGTTTAACAGAAACCAAGTGCCATCGTGGTGAGTTTCTAGCAGGCATAAATGGGAAGCTAACGACACCTTAGCCGGATCTCTCGCGCTATTTTTTCAGAAGTTGCATGCAACTCAAGCACCAATCGTACGGAAATCAACCATAATTAAACAGAAATTTGGGTGGTAGGTTAACAGAGACCTCCGATATCATAGTGGTGGGTTAACAGAAACCAAGTGCCATCGTGGTGAGTTTCTAGCAGGCATAAATGGGAAGCTAACGACACCTTAGCCGGATCTCTCGCGCTATTTTTTCAGAAGTTGCATGCAACTCAAGCATTAATCGTACGGAAATCAACCATAATTAAACAGAAATTTGGGTGGTAGGTTAACAGAGACCTCCGATATCATAGTGGTGGTTAACAGAAACCAAGTGCCATCGTGGTGAGTTTCTAGCAGGCATAAATGGGAAGCTAACGACACTTTAGCCGGATCTCTCGCGCTATTTTTTCAGAAGTTGCATGCAACTCAAGCACCAATCGTACGGAAATCAACCACAATTAAACAGAAATTTGGGTGGTAGGTTAACAGATACCCCCGATATCATAGTGGTGGGTTAACAGAAACCAAGTGCCATCGTGGTGAGTTTCTAGCAGGCATAAATGGGAAGCTAACGACACTTTAGCCGGATCTCTCGCGCTATTTTTTCAGAAGTTGCATGCAACTCAAGCACCAATCGTACGGAAATCAACCCTAATTAAACAGAAATTTGGGTGGTAGGTTAACAGAGACCCCCGATATCATAGTGGTGGGTTAACAGAAACCAAGTGCCATCATGGTGAGTTTCTAGCAGGCATAAATGGGAAGCTAACGACACCTCAGCTGGATCTCTCGCGCTATTTTTTCAGAAGTTGCATGCAACTCAAGCACCAATCGTACGGAAATCAACTATAATTAAACAGAAATTTGGGTGTTAGGTTAACAGAGACCTCCGATATCATAGTGGTGGGTTAACAGAAACCAAGTGCCATCGTGGTGAGTTTCTAGCAGGCATAAATGGGAAGCTAACGACACCTTAGCCGGATCTCTAGTTGCATGCAACTCAATCACCAATCGTAAGGAAATCAACCATAATTAAACAAAAATTTGGGTGGTAGGTTAACAGAGACCCCCGATATCATAGTGTTGGGTTAACAGAAACCAAGTGCCATCATGGTGAATTTCTAGCAGGCATAAATGGGAAGCTAACGACACCTTAGCCGGATCTCTCGCGCTATTTTTTCAGAAGTTGCATGCAACTCAAGCACCAATCGTACGGAAATCAACCATAATTAAGCAGAAATTTGGGTGTTAGGTTAACAGAGACCTCCGATGTCATAGTGGTGGGTTAACAGAAACCAAGTGCCATCGTGGTGAGTTTCTAGCAGGCATAAATGGGAAGCTAACGACACTTTAGCCGGATCTCTCGCGCTATTTTTTCAGAAGTTGCATGCAACTCAAGCATTAATCGTACGGAAATCAACCATAATTAAACAGAAATTTGGGTGGTAGGTTAACAGAGACCTCCGATATCACAGTGGTTGTTAACAGAAACCAAGTGCCATCGTGGTGAGTTTCTAGCAGGCATAAATGGGAAGCTAACGACACTTTAGCCGGATCTCTCGCGCTATTTTTTCAGAAGTTGCATGCACCTCAAGCACCAATCGTACGGAAATCAACCACAATTAAACAGAAATTTGGGTGGTAGGTTAACAGAGACCTCCGATATCACAGTGGTGGTTAACAGAAACCAAGTGCCATCGTGGTGAGTTTCTAGCAGGCATAAATGGGAAGCTAACGACACCTCAGCCGGATCTCTCGCGCTATTTTTTCAGAAGTTGCATGCAAATCAAGCAGCAATCGTACGGAAATCAACCATTTTTTTTGTTCAGCTCGCAATTGGAATTTGACTGCTTTGTTCTAACTGAAACTTGGTTGAACGATAGCTTCTTCGATGCAGAGTATTTTGATCCAGTCCTATTTGATGTTTTTCGCAAGGACAGAGATTTTGCTAAAACTGGAGTTAGTAGAGGAGGTGGCGTTTTAATAGCTGCACGGAAACAACTTAGAGCTTCATTTTGTCCGTTTCAAGATGTCAACTCCGTTTTGGATCAGCTCTGTGTAAAATTGTATGGTGCTTGCGGCTTGCTCTACATTTGTGTCTCCTATATTCCACCAGGCATTTCAGAAGTCGTGTATAGAGCGCATGTTGACAACATACTAGCACTACATGAAAGTATTGGTGACAGCCAACTTTGTGTGTTAGGCGATTTTAATATGTCCAATATTTCTTGGAGCTTAATGAATAATAATAATTTCTTAACGCCTTCCAATGTTAATAGTATTTCAGAGTCGTACTTGATTGATAACCTGCTAGGTATTGAGTTGTTCCAGATTAATGGATTTCATAATGATTTAAATCGAATTTTAGATCTAGTTTTTGTTAGTTTTAATATAAACTTTAAAGTCTCGCATACAGCTAGTTACATCTCGTCTCCTAATATGCATCACAGTCCATTGTTGTTAGAGATTGAATTTTATGAATTTTTTGAACTACCATCTCTTAGCCATTCAGTTGCTTTTAATTTTTCGCATTGTAATTTTGTTGAATTAAATAATTTGTTTGATTTAGATTGGCCTCTGCTCTTTGGGAACGGTGATGTAACAGCATGTTATGATATTTTTAAGACTACATTAAAGGATATATGCATGAGTCATATCCCAATCCTTAGCTCTAAACCCGGTAAGCGTCCGTGGATTACGAAAGAACTAAAACGTCTAAGAAATTTGAGGAATAAGTTATACAAAAAGCAAAAACATTCTAGTGATGTACAGTTGCGTGAGCGTTACGTGTTTTATAGAGCTGAATTTAACAGGCTCAACAAATCTCTGTATCGTAATTATATTTCCAAAGTAGAAAGTAATATCAAATGTAACCCAAAGTTCTTCTGGAGTTACGTTAAATCAAAAAGAAACTGCTCAAGCATTCCGGCATCGGTACAGCTCAACGGAGTATCAGCGAACTCCTTCTCTGAAGCTGTTAATCTCTTCGCTGATTACTTTTCTTCTAATTTTTGCTCTGGTAACTTAGATACTGATTTTGTTCTGGAAGATAGTTTTTCTAATCTGGATAATCCTAACAATTTAGGAAAATTAAGCTTAACAGATGAGGATGTTGCCAACGGTATTAATCAGCTTAAGCCTTCGTCAAACACTGATGTGGATGGCATTTCGGTTATTTTATTTAAATGTTGTCCCGCACTGATTACGCCTTTGAGATATATCTTTAACAGCTCGCTATCTGCTGGTATTTTTCTAGATGACTGGAAACTTACGTTTATCACTCCTATCCTTAAATGTGGAAGCAAAAACGATATTAAAAATTATAGACCTATCTCCAAACTTACTTCTGTCTCTAAACTGTTTGAGTGCATAGTTAAGGATAAAATATACTATGCTGTTAAACATTTGTTATGCGCTAATCAGCATGGTTTCATTCCGGGTAGATCTACGTTAACAAATTTAGCAACTTTTACGGAGGATTGTTTCGAAACCTTTCAAAAGGGATTCCAAGTCGATGCAATTTATACAGATTTCTCCAAGGCTTTTGATAGAGTATCTCATCGCATACTGATAACTAAACTTGCAGGTTTTGGTTTTCATTCTGAGCTTTTGAAGTGGATTACTTCTTATTTGAATAATAGACGTTGTGCTGTTCGAGTTGATAATGTCTCGTCTTATTTTTTTGTTGCTTCTTCTGGTGTTCCTCAAGGTAGTATCTTAGGACCGTTATTGTTTGTCCTTTTCATAAATGATGTCTCCACCTGTTTTAATAATTGTAATTTCCTCATTTATGCAGATGATCTGAAAATGTATCATGAAATTAAGTGTCTGGAAGATTCGTTAATTCTCCAGTCTGAGCTTGAAAATTTATATCGCTGGTGTGTGCGAAATAATTTGTCACTAAATGCTAGTAAATGTCACTACACCACCTATTCAAAACTAGTAAACAATATTCCTACTTCCTATTCCATCTTAAATGTTCCGCTTAACTCAATCAGTGAATTTAAAGACTTGGGAGTATATTTTGATTCCAAGCTCAATTTTACGGCTCACATAAATTTCATTGTTCCTAAATCATTTGCTATGTTGGCATTTATTCGTCGTAATTGCTCTTCTTTTTCAGATCCGTACACACTCAAACTGTTGTACTCAACTCTGGTGCGGTCGAGATTGGATTATGCAGCATTTATCTGGCGCCCCTTTCATGCTATCTATGTTAATAGAATAGAGTCTGTTCAAAAGTCTTTTTTACGCATTGCTCTGCGTTCGTTGAGATTTGAGGATCCTATCCCATCTTATCGTTCTCGCTGTTTATTGATTAATTTAATGTCGTTGGAGTCCAGGCATACTCTTTTATCGCTGTGCTTTGTTTTTGATATCATTGCAGGTGGCATCGATTGCCCGTACCTTCTAATGAAAATTTGTTTCAATGTTCCGGCACGTATTCTGCGCTGCAATGAATTGTTTTTTGTGGGTGTTGCTAAAACTCTCTATGGGATGAATGCCCCTTTACGGAGGGCACTTTCTCAATTCAATGCTTATTCTTCTGTCTTAGACGTTGATTTTTCTTTTTCAAAATTTACTTTTAAAAGTGTGCTCTTAAAACTCTTGTCTTAGAGTCTCTCTTATCAATTATCAATTATTATTTTGACTTTATTATAATATAAAATTTATATCCATATTCATATCACATAGTCATTAAGCACTTGGTTTGTTGTTGATTAATAAATAAATAAATAAATAAATAAATAAATAATTAAATAGAAATTTGGGTGGTA
Organism: Anomoia purmunda; assembly: GCA_951828415.1. NCBI lineage: Eukaryota > Metazoa > Arthropoda > Insecta > Diptera > Tephritidae > Anomoia > Anomoia purmunda. Next base: position 36,826,371 of record OX639994.1, read on the forward strand.
GGTTAACAGAGACCTCCGATATCATAGTGGTGGGTTAACAGAAACCAAGTGCCATCGTGGTGAGTTTCTAGCAGGCATAAATAGGAAGCTAACGACACCTTAGCCGGATCTCTCGCGCTATTATTTCAGAAGTTGCATGCAACTCAATCACCAATCGTACGGAAATCAACCATAATTAAACAGAAATTTGGGTGGTAGGTTAACAGAGACCCCCGATATCATAGTGGTGGGTTAACAGAAACCAAGTGCCATCGTGGTGAGCTTCTAGCAGGCATAAATAGGAAGCTAACGACACCTTAGCCGGATCTCTCGCGCTATTTTTTCAGAAGTTACATGCAACTCAAGCACCAATCGTAAAGAAATCAACCATAATTAAACAAAAATTTGGGTGGTAGGTTAACAGAGACCCCCGATATCATAGTGGTGGGTTAACAGAAACCAAGTGCCATCGTGGTGAGTTTCTAGCAGGCATAAATGGGAAGCTAACGACACCTTAGCCGGATCTCTCGCGCTATTTTTTCAGAAGTTGCATGCAACTCAAGCATTAATCGTACGGAAATCAACCATAATTAAACAGAAATTTGGGTGGTAGGTTAACAGAGACCTCCGATATCACAGTGGTGGTTAACAGAAACCAAGTGCCATCGTGGTGAGTTTCTAGCAGGCATAAATGGGAAGCTAACGACACTTTAGCCGGATCTCTCGCGCTATTTTTTCAGAAGTTGCATGCAACTCAAGCACCAATCGTACGGAAATCAACCACAATTAAACAGAAATTTGGGTGGTAGGTTAACAGATACCCCCGATATCATAGTGGTGGGTTAACAGAAACCAAGTGCCATCGTGGTGAGTTTCTAGCAGGCATAAATGGGAAGCTAACGACACTTTAGCCGGATCTCTCGCGCTATTTTTTCAGAAGTTGCATGCAACTCAAGCACCAATCGTACGGAAATCAACCATAATTAAACAGAAATTTGGGTGGTAGGTTAACAGAGACCCCCGATATCATAGTGGTGGGTTAACAGAAACCAAGTGCCATCATTTTGAGTTTCTAGCAGGCATAATGGGGAAGCTATTGACACCTTAGCCGCATCCCTTGCTTAAGCTTTCCACAAGTTGCATGCAAATCAAGCACCAATCGTACGGAAATCAACCATAATTAAACAAAAATTTGGGTGGTAGGTTAATAGCGACCTCCGATATCACAGTGGTGGGTTAACCGAAACCAAGTGCTATCGTGGTGAGTTTCTAGCAGGCATAAAGGGGAAGCTAACGACACCTTAGCCGGATCTCTCGCGCTATTTTTTCAGAAGTTGCATGCAACTCAAGCACCAATCGTAAGGAAATCAACCATAATTAAACAGAAATTTGGGTGGTAGGTTAACAGATACCCCCGATATCATAGTGGTGCGCTAACAGAAACCAAGTGCCATCATGGTGAGTTTCTAGCAGGCATAAATGGGAAGCTAACGACACGTTAGCCGGATCTCTCGCGCTATTTTTTCAGAAGTTGCATGCAACTCAAGCACCAATCGTACGGAAATCAACCATAATTAAACAGAAATTTGGGTGTAACGTTAACAGAAACCTCCGATATCATAGTGGTGGGTTAACAGAAACCAAGTGCCATCGTGGTGAGTTTCGAGCAGGCATAAATGGGAAGCTAACGACACCTTAGCCGGATCTCTAGCGCTATTTTTTCAGAAGTGGCATGCAACTCAATCACCAATCGTAAGGAAATCAACCATAATTAAACAAAAATTTTGCTGGTAGGTTAACAGAGACCTCCGATATCATAGTGGTGGGTTTACAGAAACCAAGTGCCATCGTGGTGGGTTTCTAGCAGGCATAAATGGGAAGCTAACAACACCTTAGCCGGATCTCTCGCGCTATTTTTTCAGAAGTTGCATGCAACTCAAGCACCAATCGTACGGAAATCAACCATAATTAAGCAGAAATTTGGGTGTTAGGTTAACAGTGACCTCCGATATCATAGTGGTGGGGTAACAGAAACCAAGTGCCATCGTGGTGAGTTTCTAGAAGGCATAATGGGGAAGCTAACAACACCTCAGCCGGATCTCTCGCGCTATTTTTTCAGAAGTTGCATGCAAACCAAACACCATTCGTACGGAAATCAACTATAATTAAACAAAAAATTGGGTGGTAGGTTAACAGAGACCTCCGATATCACAGTGGTGGGTTAAAAGAAACCAAGTTCCAGCGTGGTGAGTTTCTAGCAGGCATTAAGGGGAAGCTGTTGACACCTTAGCCGCACCCCTTGCTTAAGTTTTCCACAAGTTGCATGCAAATCAAGCACCAATCGTACGGAAATCAACTATAATTAAACAAAAAATTGGGCGGTAGGTTAACAGAGACCTCCGATATCACAGTGGTGGGCTAACAGAAACCAAGTGCCATCGTGGTGAGTTTCTAGCAGGCATAAATGGGAAGCTAACGACACCTTAGCCGGATCTCTAGCGCTATTTTTTCAGAAGTTGCATGCAACTCAATCACCAATCGTAAGGAAATCAACCATAATTAAACAAAAATTTTGCTGGTAGGTTAACAGAGACCTCCGATATCATATGGGAAGCTAACGACACCTTAGCCGGATCTCTCGCGCTATTTTTTCAGAAGTTGCATGCAACTCAAGCACCAATCGTACGGAAATCAACCATAATTAAACAGAAATTTGGGTGGTAGGTTAACTGAGACCTCCGATGTCATAGTGGTGGCTTAACAGAAACCAAGTGCCATCGTGGCGAGTTTCTAGCAGGCATAATGGGAAGTTAACGACACCCTAGCCGGATCTCTCGCGAAATTTTTTCAGAAGTTGCATGCAACTCAAGCACCAATCGTACGGAAATCAACCATAATTAAACAGAAATTTGGGTGGTAGGTTAACAGAGACCCCCGATATCATAGTGGTGGGTTAACAGAAACCAAGTGCCATCGCGGTGAGTTTCTAGCAGGCATAAATGGGAAGCTAACGACACCTTAGCCGGATCTCTCGCGCTATTTTTTCAGAAGTTGCATGCAACTCAAGCACCAATCGTACGGAAATCAACCATAATTAAACAGAACTTTGGGTGGTAGGTTAACAGAGACCCCCGATATCATAGTGGTGGGCTAACAGAAACCAAGTGCCATCGTGGTGAGTTTCTAGCAGGCATAAATGGGAAGCTAACGACAACTTAGCCGGATCTCTAGCGCTATTTTTTCAGAAGTTGCATGCAACTCAATCACCAATCGTAAGGAAATCAACCATAATTAAACAAAAAGTTGGGTGGTAGGTTAACAGAGACCCCCGATATCATAGTGGAGGGTTAACAGAAACCAAGTGCCATCGTGGTGAGTTTCTAGCAGGCATAAATGGGAAGCTAACGACACCTTAGCCGGATCTCTCCCGCTATTTTTCAGAAGTTGCATGCAACTCAAGCACCAATCGTACGGAAATCAACCATAATTAAACAGAAATTTGGGTGTAACGTTAACAGAGACCTCCGATATCATAGTGGTGGGTTAACAGAAACCAAGTGCCATCGTGGTGAGTTTCGAGCAGGCATAAATGGGAAGCTAACGACACCTTAGCCGGATCTCTAGCGCTATTTTTTCAGAAGTTGAATGCAACTCAATCACCAATCGTAAGGAAATCAACCATAATTAAACAAAAATTTTGCTGGTAGGTTAACAGAGACCTCCGATATCATAGTGGTGGGTTAACAGAAACCAAGTGCCATCGTGGTGGGTTTCTAGCAGGCATAAATGGGAAGCTAACGACACTTTAGCCGGATCTCTCGCGCTATTTTTTCAGAAGTTGCATGCAACTCAAGCACCAATCGTACGGAAATCAACCACAATTAAACAGAAATTTGGGTGGTAGGTTAACAGATACCCCCGATATCATAGTGGTGGGTTAACAGAAACCAAGTGCCATCGTGGTGAGTTTCTAGCAGGCATAAATGGGAAGCTAACGACACTTTAGCCGGATCTCTCGCGCTATTTTTTCAGAAGTTGCATGCAACTCAAGCACCAATCGTACGGAAATCAACCATAATTAAACAGAAATTTGGGTGGTAGGTTAACAGAGACCCCCGATATCATAGTGGTGGGTTAACAGAAACCAAGTGCCATCATTTTGAGTTTCTAGCAGGCATAATGGGGAAGCTATTGACACCTTAGCCGCATCCCTTGCTTAAGCTTTCCACAAGTTGCATGCAAATCAAGCACCAATCGTACGGAAATCAACCATAATTAAACAAAAATTTGGGTGGTAGGTTAATAGCGACCTCCGATATCACAGTGGTGGGTTAACCGAAACCAAGTGCTATCGTGGTGAGTTTCTAGCAGGCATAAAGGGGAAGCTAACGACACCTTAGCCGGATCTCTCGCGCTATTTTTTCAGAAGTTGCATGCAACTCAAGCACCAATCGTAAGGAAATCAACCATAATTAAACAGAAATTTGGGTGGTAGGTTAACAGATACCCCCGATATCATAGTGGTGCGCTAACAGAAACCAAGTGCCATCATGGTGAGTTTCTAGCAGGCATAAATGGGAAGCTAACGACACGTTAGCCGGATCTCTCGCGCTATTTTTTCAGAAGTTGCATGCAACTCAAGCACCAATCGTACGGAAATCAACCATAATTAAACAGAAATTTGGGTGTAACGTTAACAGAAACCTCCGATATCATAGTGGTGGGTTAACAGAAACCAAGTGCCATCGTGGTGAGTTTCGAGCAGGCATAAATGGGAAGCTAACGACACCTTAGCCGGATCTCTAGCGCTATTTTTTCAGAAGTGGCATGCAACTCAATCACCAATCGTAAGGAAATCAACCATAATTAAACAAAAATTTTGCTGGTAGGTTAACAGAGACCTCCGATATCATAGTGGTGGGTTTACAGAAACCAAGTGCCATCGTGGTGGGTTTCTAGCAGGCATAAATGGGAAGCTAACAACACCTTAGCCGGATCTCTCGCGCTATTTTTTCAGAAGTTGCATGCAACTCAAGCACCAATCGTACGGAAATCAACCATAATTAAGCAGAAATTTGGGTGTTAGGTTAACAGTGACCTCCGATATCATAGTGGTGGGGTAACAGAAACCAAGTGCCATCGTGGTGAGTTTCTAGAAGGCATAATGGGGAAGCTAACAACACCTCAGCCGGATCTCTCGCGCTATTTTTTCAGAAGTTGCATGCAAACCAAACACCATTCGTACGGAAATCAACTATAATTAAACAAAAAATTGGGTGGTAGGTTAACAGAGACCTCCGATATCACAGTGGTGGGTTAAAAGAAACCAAGTTCCAGCGTGGTGAGTTTCTAGCAGGCATTAAGGGGAAGCTGTTGACACCTTAGCCGCACCCCTTGCTTAAGTTTTCCACAAGTTGCATGCAAATCAAGCACCAATCGTACGGAAATCAACTATAATTAAACAAAAAATTGGGCGGTAGGTTAACAGAGACCTCCGATATCACAGTGGTGGGCTAACAGAAACCAAGTGCCATCGTGGTGAGTTTCTAGCAGGCATAAATGGGAAGCTAACGACACCTTAGCCGGATCTCTAGCGCTATTTTTTCAGAAGTTGCATGCAACTCAATCACCAATCGTAAGGAAATCAACCATAATTAAACAAAAATTTTGCTGGTAGGTTAACAGAGACCTCCGATATCATATGGGAAGCTAACGACACCTTAGCCGGATCTCTCGCGCTATTTTTTCAGAAGTTGCATGCAACTCAAGCACCAATCGTACGGAAATCAACCATAATTAAACAGAAATTTGGGTGGTAGGTTAACTGAGACCTCCGATGTCATAGTGGTGGCTTAACAGAAACCAAGTGCCATCGTGGCGAGTTTCTAGCAGGCATAATGGGAAGTTAACGACACCCTAGCCGGATCTCTCGCGAAATTTTTTCAGAAGTTGCATGCAACTCAAGCACCAATCGTACGGAAATCAACCATAATTAAACAGAAATTTGGGTGGTAGGTTAACAGAGACCCCCGATATCATAGTGGTGGGTTAACAGAAACCAAGTGCCATCGCGGTGAGTTTCTAGCAGGCATAAATGGGAAGCTAACGACACCTTAGCCGGATCTCTCGCGCTATTTTTTCAGAAGTTGCATGCAACTCAAGCACCAATCGTACGGAAATCAACCATAATTAAACAGAACTTTGGGTGGTAGGTTAACAGAGACCCCCGATATCATAGTGGTGGGCTAACAGAAACCAAGTGCCATCGTGGTGAGTTTCTAGCAGGCATAAATGGGAAGCTAACGACAACTTAGCCGGATCTCTAGCGCTATTTTTTCAGAAGTTGCATGCAACTCAATCACCAATCGTAAGGAAATCAACCATAATTAAACAAAAAGTTGGGTGGTAGGTTAACAGAGACCCCCGATATCATAGTGGAGGGTTAACAGAAACCAAGTGCCATCGTGGTGAGTTTCTAGCAGGCATAAATGGGAAGCTAACGACACCTTAGCCGGATCTCTCCCGCTATTTTTCAGAAGTTGCATGCAACTCAAGCACCAATCGTACGGAAATCAACCATAATTAAACAGAAATTTGGGTGTAACGTTAACAGAGACCTCCGATATCATAGTGGTGGGTTAACAGAAACCAAGTGCCATCGTGGTGAGTTTCGAGCAGGCATAAATGGGAAGCTAACGACACCTTAGCCGGATCTCTAGCGCTATTTTTTCAGAAGTTGAATGCAACTCAATCACCAATCGTAAGGAAATCAACCATAATTAAACAAAAATTTTGCTGGTAGGTTAACAGAGACCTCCGATATCATAGTGGTGGGTTAACAGAAACCAAGTGCCATCGTGGTGGGTTTCTAGCAGGCATAAATGGGAAGCTAACAACACCTTAGCCGGATCTCTCGCGCTATTTTGTCAGAAGTTGCATGCAACTCAAGCACCAATCGTACGGAAATCAACCATAATTAAGCAGAAATTTGGGTGTTAGGTTAACAGTGACCTCCGATATCATAGTGGTGGGTTAACAGAAACCAAGTGGCATCGTGGTGAGTTTCTAGCAGGCATAATGGGGAAGCTAACAACACCTCAGCCGGATCTCTCGCGCTATTTTTTCAGAAGTTGCATGCAAACCAAACACCAATCGTACGGAAATCAACTATAATTAAACAAAAAATTGGGTGGTAGGTTAACAGAGACCTCCGATATCACAGTGGTGGGTTAAAAGAAACCAAGTTCCAGCGTGGTGAGTTTGTAGCAGGCATTAAGGGGAAGCTATTGACACCTTAGCCGCACCCCTTGCTTAAGTTTTGCACAAGTTGCATGCAAATCAAGCACCAATCGTACGGAAATCAACCATAATTAAACAGAAATTTGGGTGGTATGTTAATAGAGACCTCCGATATCATAGTGGTGGGTTAACAGAAACCAAGTGCAATCGTGGTGAGTTTCTAGCAGGCATAAATGGGAAGCTAACGACACCTTAGCTGGATCTCTCGCGCTATTATTTCAGAAGTTGCATGCAACTCAATCACCAATCGTACGGAAATCAACCATAATTAAACAGAAATTTGGGTGGTAGGTTAACAGAGACCTCCGATATCACAGTGGTGGGTTAAAAGAAACCAAGTTCCAGCGTGGTGAGTTTCTAGCAGGCATTAAGGGGAAGCTATTGACACCTTAGCCGCACCCCTTGCTTAAGTTTTCCACAAGTTGCATGCAAATCAAGCACCAATCGTACGGAAATCAACCATAATTAAACAAAAATTTGGGTGGTAGGTTAACAGAGACCCCCGATATCATAGTGGTGGGTTAACAGAAACCAACTGCCATCATGGTTTTTTTCTAGCAGGCATAAATGGGAAGCTAACGACACCTTAGCCGGCTCTCTCGCGCTATTTTTTCAGAAGTTGCTTGCAAGTCAAGCACCAATCGTACGGAAATCAACCATAATTAAACATAAATTTGGGTGTTAGGTTAACAGAGACCTCCGATATCATAGTGGTGGGTTAACAGAAACCAAGTGCCATCATGGTGAGTTTCTAGCAGGCATAAATGGGAAGCTAACGACACCTTAGCCGGATCTCTAGCGCTATTTTTTCAGAAGTTGCATGCAACTCAATCACCAATCGTAAGGAAATCAACCATAATTAAACAAAAATTTGGGTGGTAGGTTAACAGAGACCCCCGATATCATAGTGGTGGGTTAACAGAAACCAAGTGCCATCATGGTGAGTTTCTAGCAGGCATAAATGGGAAGCTAACGACACCTTAGCCGGATCTCTCGCGCTATTTTTTCAGAAGTTGCATGCAACTCAAGCACCAATCGTACGGAAATCAACCATAATTAAGCAGAAATTTGGGTGTTAGGTTAACAGAGACCTCCGATATCATAGTGGTGGGTTAACAGAAACCAAGTGCCATCGTAGTGAGTTTCTAGCAGGCATTAAGGGGAAGCTATTGACACCTTAGCCGCACCCGTTGCTTAAGTTTTCCACAAGTTGCATGCAAATCAAGCAGCAATCGTAGGGAAATCAACCATAATTAAATAGAAATTTGGGTGGTAGGTTAACAGAGGCCTCCGATATCGTAGTGGTGGGTTAACAGAAACCAAGTGCCATCGTGGTGAGCTTCTAGCAGGCATAAATGGGAAGCTAACGACACCTTAGCTGGATCTCTCGCGCTATTATTTCAGAAGTTGCATGCAACTCAATCACCAATCGTACGGAAATCAACCATAATTAAAAAGAAATTTGGGTGGTAGGTTAACAGAGACCTCCGATATCACAGTGGTGGGTTAACAGAAACCAAGTTCCATCGTGGTGAGTTTCTAGCAGGCATAAATGGGAAGCTAACGACACCTTAGCCGGCTCTCTCGCGCTATTTTTTCAGAAGTTGCTTGCAAGTCAAACACCAATCGTACGGAAATCAACCATAATTAAACATAAATTTGGGTGTTAGGTTAACAGAGACCTCCGATATCATAGTGGTGGGTTAACAGAAACCAAGTGCCATCGTAGTGAGTTTCTAGCAGGCATAAATGGGAAGCTAACGACACCTTAGCCGGATCTCTTGCGCTATTTTTTCAGAAGTTGCATGCAACTCAAGCACCAATCGTACGGAAATCAACCATAATTAAGCAGAAATTTGGGTGTTAGGTTAACAGAGACCTCCGATATCATAGTGGTGGGTTAACAGAAACCAAGTGCCATCGTGGTGAGTTTCTAGCAGGCATTAAGGGGAAGCTATTGACACCTTAGCCGCACCCGTTGCTTAAGTTTTCCACAAGTTGCATGCAAATCAAGCACCAATCGTACGGAAATCAACCATAATTAAACAAAAATTTGGGTGGTAGGTTAACAGAGACCCCCGATATCATAGTGGTGGGTTAACAGAAACCAACTGCCATCATGGTTAGTTTCTAGCAGGCATAAATGGGAAGCTAACGACACCTTAGCCGGCTCTCTCGCGCTATTTTTTCAGAAGTTGCTTGCAAGTCAAACACCAATCGTACGGAAATCAACCATAATTAAACATAAATTTGGGTGTTAGGTTAACAGAGACCTCCGATATCATAGTGGTGGGTTAACAGAAACCAAGTGCCATCATGGTGAGTTTCTAGCAGGCATAAATGGGAAGCTAACGACACCTTAGCCGGATCTCTAGCGCTATTTTTTCAGAAGTTGCATGCAACTCAATCACCAATCGTAAGGAAATCAACCATAATTAAACAGAAATTTGGGTGGTAGGTTAACAGAGACCCCCGATATCATAGTGGTGGGTTAACAGAAACCAAGTGCCATCATGGTGAGTTTCTAGCAGGCATAAATGGGAAGCTAACGACACCTTAGCCGGATCTCTCGCGCTATTTTTTCAGAAGTTGCATGCAACTCAAGCACCAATCGTACGGAAATCAACCATAATTAAGCAGAAATTTGGGTGTTAGGTTAACAGAGACCTCCGATATCATAGTGGTGGGTTAACAGAAACCAAGTGCCATCGTAGTGAGTTTCTAGCAGGCATTAAGGGGAAGCTATTGACACCTTAGCCGCACCCGTTGCTTAAGTTTTCCACAAGTTGCATGCAAATCAAGCAGCAATCGTAGGGAAATCAACCATAATTAAATAGAAATTTGGGTGGTAGGTTAACAGAGGCCTCCGATATCGTAGTGGTGGGTTAACAGAAACCAAGTGCCTTCGTGGTGAGTTTCTAGCAGGCATAAATGGGAAGCTAACGACACCTTAGGCGGTTCTCTAGCGCTATTTTTTCAGAAGTTGCATGCAACTCAAGCACCAATCGTAAGGAAATCAACCATAATTAAACAAAAATTTGGGTGGTAGGTTAACAGAGACCCCCGATATCATAGTGGTGGGTTAACAGAAACCAAGTGCCATCATGGTGAGTTTCTAGCAGGCATAAATGGGAAGCTAACGACACCTTAGCCGGATCTCTCGCGTTATTCTTTCAGAAGTTGCATGCAACTCAATCACCGATCGTACGGAAATCAACCATAATTAAACAGAAATTTGGGTGGTAGGTTAACAGAGACCTTCGATATCACAGTGGTGGGTTAACAGAAACCAAGTGCCATTGTGGTGAGTTTCTAGCAGGCATTAAGGGGAAGCTGTTAACACCTTAGCCGCACCCCTTGCTTAAGTTTTCCACAAGTTGCATGCAAATCAAGCACCAATCTTACGGAAATCAACCATAATTAAACAAAAATTTGGGTGGCAGGTTAATAGAGACCTCCGATAACACAGTGGTGGGTTAACCAAAACCAAGTGCTGTCGTCGTGAGGTTCTAGCGGGCATAATGGGGAAGCTAACGACACCTTAGCCGGATCTCTCGCGCTATTTTTTCAGAAGTTGCATGCAAATCAAGCAGCAATCGTAGGCAAATCAACCATAATTAAATAGAAATTTGGGTGGTAGGTTAACAGAGACCTCCGATATCATAGTGGTGGGTTAACAGAAACCAAGTGGTATCGTGGTGAGTTTCTAGCAGGCATAATGGGGAAGCTAACGACACCTCAGCCGGATCTCTCGCGCTATTTTTTCAGAAGTTGCATGCAACTCAAGCACCAATCGTACGGAAATCAACCATAATTAAACAGAAATTTGGGTGGTAGGTTAACAGAGACCTCCGATATCATAGTGGTGGGTTAACAGAAACCAAGTGCCATCGTGGTGAGTTTCTAGCAGGCATAATGGGGAAGCTAGCGACACCTTAGCCGGATCTCTTGCGCTATTTTTTCAGAAGTTGCATGCAACTCAAGCACCAATCGTACGGAAATCAACCATAATTAAACAGAAATTTGGGTGGTAGGTTAACAGTGACCCCCGATATCATAGTGGTGGGTTAACAGAAACCAAGTGCCATCGTGGTGAGTTTCTAGCAGGCATAAATGGGAAGCTAACGACACCTTAGCCGGATCTCTCGCGCTATTTTTTCAGAAGTTGCATCAAGTTGAAATCAACCATAATTAAACAGAAATTTGGGTGGTAGGTTAACAGAGACCTCCGATATCACAGTGGTGGGTTAACAGAAACCAAGTGCCATCATGGTGAGTTTCTAGCAGGCATAAATGGGAAGCTAACAACACCTGAGCCGGATCTCTCGCGCTATTTTTTCAGAAGTTGCATGCAACTCAAGCACCAATCGTACGGAAATCAACCATAATTAAACAGAAATTTGGGTGGTAGGTTAACAGAGACCTCCGATATCATAGTGGTGGGTTAACAGAAACCAAATACCATCGTGGTGAGTTTCTAGCAGGCATAATGGGAAAGCTAACGACACCTTAGCCGGATCTCTCGCGCTATTTTTTCAGAAGTTGCATGCAACTCAAGCACCAATCGTACGGAAATCAACCATAATTAAACAGAAATTTGGGTGGTAGGTTAACAGAGACCTCCAACTCAATCACCAATCGTAAGGAAATCAACCATAATTAAACAAAAATTTGGGTGGTAGGTTAACAGAGACCCCCGATATCATACTGGTGGGTTAACAGAAACCAAGTGCCATCATGGTGAGTTTCTAGCAGGCATAAATGGGAAGCTAACGACACCTTAGCCGGATCTCTCGCGCTATTTTTTCAGAAGTTGCATGCAACTCAAGCACCAATCGTACGGAAATCAACCATAATTAAGCAGAAATTTGGGTGTTAGGTTAACAGAGACCTCCGATATCATAGTGGTGGGTTAACAGAAACCAAGTGCCATCGTAGTGAGTTTCTAGCAGGCATTAAGGGGAAGCTATTGACACCTTAGCCGCACCCGTTGCTTAAGTTTTCCACAAGTTGCATGCAAATCAAGCAGCAATCGTAGGGAAATCAACCATAATTAAATAGAAATTTGGGTGGTAGGTTAACAGAGGCCTCCGATATCGTAGTGGTGGGTTAACAGAAACCAAGTGCCATCGTGGTGAGCTTCTAGCAGGCATAAATGGGAAGCTAACGACACCTTAGCCGGATCTCTCGCGCTATTTTTTCAGAAGTTGCATGCAACTCAAGCACCAATCGTAAGGAAATCAACCATAATTAAACAGAGATTTGGGTGTTAGGTTAATAGAGACCTCCGATATCATAGTGGTGGGTTAACAGAAACCAAGTGCCATCGTGGTGAGTTTCTAGCAGGCATAAATGGGAAGCTAACGACACCTTAGCTGGATCTCTCGCGCTATTATTTCAGAAGTTGCATGCAACTCAATCACCAATCGTACGGAAATCAACCATAATTAAACAGAAATTTGGGTGGTAGGTTAACAGAGACCTCCGATATCACAGTGGTGGGTTAACAGAAACCAAGTTCCATCGTGGTGAGTTTCTAGCAGGCATTAAGGGGAAGCCATTGACACCTTAGCCGCACCCCTTGCTTAAGTTTTCCACAAGTTGCATGCAAATCAAGCACCAATCGTACGGAAATCAACCATAATTAAACAAAAATTTGGGTGGTAGGTTAACAGAGACCCCCGATATCATAGTGGTGGGTTAACAGAAACCAACTGCCATCATGGTTAGTTTCTAGCAGGCATAAATGGGAAGCTAACGACACCTTAGCCGGCTCTCTCGCGCTATTTTTTCAGAAGTTGCTTGCAAGTCAAACACCAATCGTACGGAAATCAACCATAATTAAACATAAATTTGGGTGCTAGGTTAACAGAGACCTCCGATATCATAGTGGTGGGTTAACAGAAACCAAGTGCCATCATGGTGAGTTTCTAGCAGGCATAAATGGGAAGCTAACGACACCTTAGCCGGATCTCTAGCGCTATTTTTTCAGAAGTTGCATGCAACTCAATCACCAATCGTAAGGAAATCAACCATAATTAAACAGAAATTTGGGTGGTAGGTTAACAGAGACCCCCGATATCATAGTGGTGGGTTAACAGAAACCAAGTGCCATCATGGTGAGTTTCTAGCAGGCATAAATGGGAAGCTAACGACACCTTAGCCGGATCTCTCGCGCTATTTTTTCAGAAGTTGCATGCAACTCAAGCACCAATCGTACGGAAATCAACCATAATTAAGCAGAAATTTGGGTGTTAGGTTAACAGAGACCTCCGATATCATAGTGGTGGGTTAACAGAAACCAAGTGCCATCGTAGTGAGTTTCTAGCAGGCATTAAGGGGAAGCTATTGACACCTTAGCCGCACCCGTTGCTTAAGTTTTCCACAAGTTGCATGCAAATCAAGCAGCAATCGTAGGGAAATCAACCATAATTAAATAGAAATTTGGGTGGTAGGTTAACAGAGGCCTCCGATATCGTAGTGGTGGGTTAACAGAAACCAAGTGCCTTCGTGGTGAGTTTCTAGCAGGCATAAATGGGAAGCTAACGACACCTTAGGCGGTTCTCTAGCGCTATTTTTTCAGAAGTTGCATGCAACTCAAGCACCAATCGTAAGGAAATCAACCATAATTAAACAAAAATTTGGGTGGTAGGTTAACAGAGACCCCCGATATCATAGTGGTGGGTTAACAGAAACCAAGTGCCATCATGGTGAGTTTCTAGCAGGCATAAATGGGAAGCTAACGACACCTTAGCCGGATCTCTAGCGCTATTTTTTCAGAAGTTGCATGCAACTCAATCACCAATCGTAAGGAAATCAACCATAATTAAACAGAAATTTGGGTGGTAGGTTAACAGAGACCCCCGATATCATAGTGGTGGGTTAACAGAAACCAAGTGCCATCATGGTGAGTTTCTAGCAGGCATAAATGGGAAGCTAACGACACCTTAGCCGGATCTCTCGCGTTATTCTTTCAGAAGTTGCATGCAACTCAATCACCGATCGTACGGAAATCAACCATAATTAAACAGAAATTTGGGTGGTAGGTTAACAGAGACCTTCGATATCACAGTGGTGGGTTAACAGAAACCAAGTGCCATTGTGGTGAGTTTCTAGCAGGCATTAAGGGGAAGCTGTTAACACCTTAGCCGCACCCCTTGCTTAAGTTTTCCACAAGTTGCATGCAAATCAAGCACCAATCTTACGGAAATCAACCATAATTAAACAAAAATTTGGGTGGTAGGTTAATAGAGACCTCCGATAACACAGTGGTGGGTTAACCAAAACCAAGTGCCGTCGTCGTGAGGTTCTAGCGGGCATAATGGGGAAGCTAACGACACCTTAGCCGGATCTCTCGCGCTATTTTTTCAGAAGTTGCATGCAAATCAAGCAGCAATCGTAGGCAAATCAACCATAATTAAATAGAAATTTGGGTGGTAGGTTAACAGAGACCTCCGATATCATAGTGGTGGGTTAACAGAAACCAAGTGGTATCGTGGTGAGTTTCTAGCAGGCATAATGGGGAAGCTAACGACACCTCAGCCGGATCTCTCGCGCTATTTTTTCAGAAGTTGCATGCAACTCAAGCACCAATCGTACGGAAATCAACCATAATTAAACAGAAATTTGGGTGGTAGGTTAACAGAGACCTCCGATATCATAGTGGTGGGTTAACAGAAACCAAGTGCCATCGTGGTGAGTTTCTAGCAGGCATAATGGGGAAGCTAGCGACACCTTAGCCGGATCTCTTGCGCTATTTTTTCAGAAGTTGCATGCAACTCAAGCACCAATCGTACGGAAATCAACCATAATTAAACAGAAATTTGGGTGGTAGGTTAACAGTGACCCCCGATATCATAGTGGTGGGTTAACAGAAACCAAGTGCCATCGTGGTGAGTTTCTAGCAGGCATAAATGGGAAGCTAACGACACCTTAGCCGGATCTCTCGCGCTATTTTTTCAGAAGTTGCATCAAGTTGAAATCAACCATAATTAAACAGAAATTTGGGTGGTAGGTTAACAGAGACCTCCGATATCACAGTGGTGGGTTAACAGAAACCAAGTGCCATCATGGTGAGTTTCTAGCAGGCATAAATGGGAAGCTAACGACACCTGAGCCGGATCTCTCGCGCTATTTTTTCAGAAGTTGCATGCAACTCAAGCACCAATCGTACGGAAATCAACCATAATTAAACAGAAATTTTGGGTGGTAGGTTAACAGAGACCTCCGATATCATAGTGGTGGGTTAACAGAAACCAAGTACCATCGTGGTGAGTTTCTAGCAGGCATAATGGGAAAGCTAACGACACCTTAGCCGGATCTCTCGCGCTATTTTTTCAGAAGTTGCATGCAACTCAAGCACCAATCGTACGGAAATCAACCATAATTAAACAGAAATTTGGGTGGTAGGTTAACAGAGACCTCCGATATCATAGTGGTGGGTTAACAGAAACCAAGTACCATCGTGGTGAGTTTCTAGCAGGCATAATGGGAAAGCTAACGACACCTTAGCCGGATCTCTCGCGCTATTTTTTCAGAAGTTGCATGCAACTCAAGCACCAATCGTACGGAAATCAACCAAAATTAAACAGAAATTTAAGTGGTAGGTTAACAGTGACCCCCGATATCATAGTGGTGGGTTAACAGAAACCAAGTGCCATCGTGGTGAGTTTCTAGCAGGCATAAATGGGAAGCTAACGACACCTTAGCCGGATCTCTCGCGCTATTTTTTCAGAAGTTGCATGCAACTCAATCACCAATCGTACGGAAATCAACCATAATTAAACAGAAATTTGGGTGGTAGGTTAACAGAGACCTCCGATATCACAGTGGTGGGTTAACAGAAACCAAGTGCCATCGTGGTGAGTTTCTAGCAGGCATAAATGGGAAGCTAGCGACACCTTAGCCGGATCTCTCGCGCTATTTTTTCAGAAGTTGCATGCAACTCAAGCACCAATCGTACGGAAATCAACCATAATTAAACAGATATTTGGGTGGTAGGTTAACAGAGACTTCCGATATCATAGTGGTGGGTTAACAGAAACCAAGTGCCATCGTGGTGAGTTTCTAGCAGGCATAATGGGGAAGCTAACGACACCTTAGCCGGACCTCTCGCGCTATTTTTTCAGAAGTTGCATGCAACTCAAGCACCAATCGTACGGAAATCAACCATAATTAAACAGAAATTTGGGTGGTAGGTTAACAGTGACCCCCGATATCATAGTGGTGGGCTAAAAGAAACCAAGTGCCATCGTGGTGAGTTTCTAGCAGGCATAAATGGGAAGCTAACGACACCTTAGCCGGATCTCTCGCGCTATTTTTTCAGAAGTTGCATGCAACTCAAGCACCAATCGTACGGAAATCAACCATAATTAAACAGAAATTTGGGTGGTAGGTTAACAGAGACCTCCGATATCACAGTGGTGGGTTAACAGAAACCAAGTGCCATCGTGGTGAGTTTCTAGCAGGCATAAATGGGAAGCTAGCGACACCTTAGCCGGATCTCTCGCGCTATTTTTTCAGAAGTTGCATGCAACTCAAGCACCAATTGTACGGAAATCAACCATAATTAAACAGAAATTTGGGTGGGTTAGGATAACAGAGACCCCCGATATCCTAGTGGTGGGTTAACAGAAACCAAGTGCCATCATGGTGAGTTTCTAGCAGGCATAAATGGGAAGCTAACGACACCTCAGCCGGATCTCTCGCGCTATTTTTTCAGAAGTTGCATGCAACTCAAGCACCAATCGTATGGAAATCAACTATAATTAAACAGAAATTTGGGTGTTAGGTTAACAGAGACCTCCGATATCATAGTGGTGGGTTAACAGAAACCAAGTGCCATCGTGGTGAGTTTCTAGCAGGCATAAATGGGAAGCTAACGACACCTTAGCCGGATCTCTAGTTGCATGCAACTCAATCACCAATCGTAAGGAAATCAACCATAATTAAACAAAAATTTGGGTGGTAGGTTAACAGAGACCCCCAATATCATAGTGGTGGGTTAAAGGAAACCAAGTGACATCGTGGTGAATTTCTAGCAGGCATAAATGGGAAGCTAACGACACCTTAGCCGGATCTCTCGCGCTATTTTTTCAGAAGTTGCATGCAACTCAAGCACCAATCGTACGGAAATCAACCATAATTAAGCAGAAATTTGGGTCTTAGGTTAACAGAGACCTCCGATGTCATAGTGATGGGTTAACAGAAACCAAGTGCTATCGTGGTGAGTTTCTAGCAGGCATAATGGGGAAGCTATTGACATCTTAGCCGCACGCCTTGCTTAAGTTTTCCACAAGTTGCATGCAAATCAAGCACCAATCGTACGGAAATCAACCATAATTAAACAAAAATTTGGGTGGCAGGTTAATAGCGACCTCCGATATCACAGTGGTGGGTTAACCGAAACCAAGTGCTATCGTGGTGAGTTTCTAGCAGGCATAAAGGGGAAGCTAACGACACCTTAGCCGGATCTCTCGCGCTATTTTTTCAGAAGTTGCATGCAACTCAAGGACCAATCGTACGGAAATCAACCATAATTAAACAGAAATTTGGGGTGGTAGGTTAACAGAGACCTCCGATATCATAGTGGTGGGTTAACAGGAACCAAGTGCCATCGTGGTGAGTTCCTAGCAGGCATAATGGGGAAGCTAACGACGCCTTAGCCGGATCTCTCGCGCTATTTTTTCAGAAGTTGCATGCAACTCAAGCACCAATCGTACGGAAATCAACCATAATTAAACAGAAATTTGGGTGGTAGGTTAACAGTGACCCCCGATATCATAGTGGTGGGTTAACAGAAACCAAGTGCCATCGTGGTGAGTTTCTAGCAGGCATAAATGGGAAGCTAACGACATCTTAGCCGGATCTCTCGCGCTATTTTTTCAGAAGTTGCATGCAACTCAAGCACCAATCGTACGGAAATCAACCATAATTAAACAGAAATTTGGGTGGTAGGTTAACAGAGACCTCCGATATCACAGTGGTGGGTTAACAGAAACCAAGTGCCATCGTGGTGAGTTTCTAGCCGGCATAAATGGGAAGCTAGCGACACCTTAGCCGGATCTCTCGCGCTATTTTTTCAGAAGTTGCATGCAACTCAAGCACCAATCGTACGGAAATCAACCATATTTAAACAGAAATTTGGGTGGTAGGTTAACAGAGACCTCCGATATCATAGTGGTGGGTTAACAGAAACCAAGTGCCATCGTGGTGAGTTTCTACCAGGCATAATGGGGAAGCTAACGACGCCTTAGCCGGATCTCTCGCGCTATTTTTCAGAAGTTGCATGCAACTCAAGCACCAATCGTACGGAAATCAACCATAATTAAACAGAAATTTGGGTGGTAGGTTAACAGTGACCCCCGATATCATAGTGGTGGGTTAACAGAAACCAAGTGCCGACTGTGATGAGTTTCTAGCAGGCATAAATAGGAAGCTAACGACATCTTAGCCGGATCTCTCGCGCTATTTTTTCAGAAGTTGCATGCAACTCAAACACCAATCGTACGGAAATCAACCATAATTAAACAGAAATTTGGGTGGTAGGTTAACAGAGACCTCCGATATCACAGTGGTGGGTTAACAGAAACCAAGTGCCATCGTGGTGAGTTTCTAGCAGGCATTAAGCGGAAGCTAGCGACACCTTAGCCGGATCTCTCGCGCTATTTTTTCAGAAGTTGCATGCAAATCAAGCACCAATCGTACGGAAATCAACCATAATTAAACAGAAATTTGGGTGGTAGGTTAACAGAGACCTCCGATATCATAGTGGTGGGTTAACAGAAACCAAGTGCCAACCATAATTAAACAGAAATTTGGGTGGTAGGTTAACAGAGACCTCCGATATCACAGTGGTGGGTTAACAGAAACCAAGTGCCATCGTGGTGTGTTTCTAGCCGGCATAAATGGGAAGCTAGCGACACGTTGCATGCAACTCAAGCACCAATCGTACGGAAATCAACCATAATTAAACAGAAATTTGGGTGGTAAGTTAACAGAGACCTCCGATATCATAGTGGTGGGTTAACAGAAACCAAGTGCCATCGTGGTGAGTTTCTAGCAGGCATAATGGAGAAGCTAACGACACCTTAGCCGGATCCCTCGCGCTATTTTTTCAGAAGTTGCATGCAACTCAAGCACCAATCGTACGGAAATCAACCATAATTAAACAGAAATTTGGGTGGTAGGTTAACAGAGACCCCCGATATCATAGTGGTGGGTTAACAGAAACCAAGTGCCATCGTGGTGAGTTTCTAGCAGGCATAAATGGGAAGCTAACGACACCTTAGCCGGATCTCCCGCGCTATTTTTTCAAAAGTTGCATGCAACTCAAGCACCAATCGAACGGAAATCAACCATAATTAAACAGAAATTTGGGTGGTAGGATAACAGAGACCAACGATATCATAGTGGTGGGTTAACAGAAACCAAGTGCCATCATGGTGAGTTTCTAGCAGACATAAATGGGAAGCTAACGACACCTCAGCCGGATCTCTCGCGCTATTTTTTCAGAAGTTGCATGCAACTCAAGCACCAATCGTACGGAAATCAACAATAATTATACAGAAATTTGGATGTTAGGTTAACAGAGACCTCCGATATCATAGTGGTGGGTTAACAGAAACCAAGTGCCATCGTGGTGAGTTTCTAGCAGGCATAAATGGGAAGCTAACGACACCTTAGCCGGATCTCCCGCGCTATTTTTTCAAAAGTTGCATGCAACTCAAGCACCAATCGAACGGAAATCAACCATAATTAAACAGAAATTTGGGTGGTAGGATAACAGAGACCAACGATATCATAGTGGTGGGTTAACAGAAACCAAGTGCCATCATGGTGAGTTTCTAGCAGATATAAATGGGAAGCTAACGACACCTCAGCCGGATCTCTCGCGCTATTTTTTCAGAAGTTGCATGCAACTCAAGCACCAATCGTACGGAAATCAACTATAATTATACAGAAATTTGGATGTTAGGTTAACAGAGACCTCCGATATCATAGTGGTGGGTTAACAGAAACCAAATGCCATCGTGGTGAGTTTCTAGCAGGCATAAATGGGAAGCTAACGACACCTTAGCCGGATCTCTAGTTGCATGCAACTCAATCACCAATCGTAAGGAAATCAACCATAATTAAACAAAAATTTGGGTGGTAGGTTAACAGAGACCCCCGATATCATAGTGGTGGGTTAAAGGAAACCAAGTGACATCGTGGTGAATTTCTAGCAGGCATAAATGGGAAGCTAACGACACCTTAGCCGGATCTCTCGCGCTATTTTTTCAGAAGTTGCATGCAACTCAAGCACCAATCGTACGGAAATCAACCATAATTAAGCAGAAATTTGGGTCTTAGGTTAACAGAGACCTCCGATGTCATAGTGATGGGTTAACAGAAACCAAGTGCTATCGTGGTGAGTTTCTAGCAGGCATAATGGGGAAGCTATTGACATCTTAGCCGCACGCCTTGCTTAAGTTTTCCACAAGTTGCATGCAAATCAAGCACCAATCGTACGGAAATCAACCATAATTAAACAAAAATTTGGGTGGCAGGTTAATAGCGACCTCCGATATCACAGTGGTGGGTTAACCGAAACCAAGTGCTATCGTGGTGAGTTTCTAGCAGGCATAAAGGGGAA
Source organism: Anomoia purmunda (assembly GCA_951828415.1). Taxonomy (NCBI): domain Eukaryota; kingdom Metazoa; phylum Arthropoda; class Insecta; order Diptera; family Tephritidae; genus Anomoia; species Anomoia purmunda. The sequence goes on from OX639994.1 coordinate 36,847,285, forward strand.
GCTAACGACACCTTAGCCGGATCTCTCGCGCTATTTTTTCAGAAGTTGCATGCAACTCAAGCACCAATCGTACGGAAATCAACCATAATTAAACAGAAATTTGGGTGGTAGGTTAACAGTGACCCCCGATATCATAGTGGTGGGTTAACAGAAACCAAGTGCCGACTGTGATGAGTTTCTAGCAGGCATAAATGGGAAGCTAACGACATCTTAGCCGGATCTCTCGCGCTATTTTTTCAGAAGTTGCATGCAACTCAAACACCAATCGTACGGAAATCAACCATAATTAAACAGGAATTTGGGTGGTAGGTTAACAGAGACCTCCGATATCACAGTGGTGGGTTAACAGAAACCAAGTGCCAGCGTGGTGAGTTTCTAGCAGGCATTAAGGGGAAGCTAGCGACACCTTAGCCGGATCTCTCGCGCTATTTTTTCAGAAGTTGCATGCAAATCAAGCACCAATCGTACGGAAATCAACCATAATTAAACAGAAATTTGGGTGGTAGGTTAACAGAGACCTCCGATATCATAGTGGTGGGTTAACAGAAACCAAGTGCCAACCATAATTAAACAGTAATTTGGGTGGTAGGTTAACAGAGACCTCCGATATCACAGTGGTGGGTTAACAGAAACCAAGTGCCATCGTGGTGTGTTTCTAGCCGGCATAAATGGGAAGCTAGCGACACGTTGCATGCAACTCAAGCACCAATCGTACGGAAATCAACCATAATTAAACAGAAATTTGGGTGGTAAGTTAACAGAGACCTCCGATATCATAGTGGTGGGTTAACAGAAACCAAGTGCCATCGTGGTGAGTTTCTAGCAGGCATAATGGAGAAGCTAACGACACCTTAGCCGGATCCCTCGCGCTATTTTTTCAGAAGTTGCATGCAACTCAAGCACCAATCGTACGGAAATCAACCATAATTAAACAGAAATTTGGGTGGTAGGTTAACAGAGACCCCCGATATCATAGTGGTGGGTTAACAGAAACCAAGTGCCATCGTGGTGAGTTTCTAGCAGGCATAAATGGGAAGCTAACGACACCTTAGCCGGATCTCCCGCGCTATTTTTTCAAAAGTTGCATGCAACTCAAGCACCAATCGAACGGAAATCAACCATAATTAAACAGAAATTTGGGTGGTAGGATAACAGAGACCAACGATATCATAGTGGTGGGTTAACAGAAACCAAGTGCCATCATGGTGAGTTTCTAGCAGACATAAATGGGAAGCTAACGACACCTCAGCCGGATCTCTCGCGCTATTTTTTCAGAAGTTGCATGCAACTCAAGCACCAATCGTACGGAAATCAACTATAATTATACAGAAATTTGGATGTTAGGTTAACAGAGACCTCCGATATCATAGTGGTGGGTTAACAGAAACCAAGTGCCATCGTGGTGAGCTTCTAGCAGGCATAAATGGGAGGCTAACGACACCTTAGCCGGATCTCTAGTTGCATGCAACTCAATCACCAATCGTAAGGAAATCAACCATAATTAAACAAAAATTTGGGTGGCAGGTTAACAGAGAACCCCGATATCATAGTGGTGGGTTAAAAGAAACCAAGTGCCGTCGTGGTGAATTTCTAGCAGGCATAAATGGGAAGCTAACGACACCTTAGCCGGATCTCTCGCGCTATTTTTTCAGAAGTTGCATGCAACTCAAGCACCAATCGTACGGAAATCAACCATAATTAAACAGAAATTTGGGTGGTAGGTTAACAGAGACCTCCGATATCATAGTGGTGGGTTAACAGAAACCAAGTGCCATCGTGGTGAGTTTCTAGCAGGCATAATGGGGAAGCTAACGACGCCTTAGCCGGATCTCTCGCGCTATTTTTTCAGAAGTTGCATGCAACTCAAGCACCAATCGTACGGAAATCAACCATAATTAAACAGAAATTTGGGTGGTAGGTTAACAGTGACCCCCGATATCATAGTGGTGGGTTAACAGAAACCAAGTGCCGACTGTGATGAGTTTCTAGCAGGCATAAATGGGAAGCTAACGACATCTTAGCCGGATCTCTCGCGCTATTTTTTCAGAAGTTGCATTCAACTCAAGCACCAATCGTACGGAAATCAACCATAATTAAACAGAAATTTGGGTGGTAGGTTAACAGAGACCTCCGATATCATAGTGGTGGGTTAACAGAAACCAAGTGCCAAACATAATTAAACAGAAATTTGGGTGGTAGGTTAACAGAGACCTCCGATATCACAGTGGTGGGTTAACAGAAACCAAGTGCCATCGTGGTGTGTTTCTAGCCGGCATAAATGGGAAGCTAGCGACACGTTGCATGCAACTCAAGCACCAATCGTACGGAAATCAACCATAATTAAACAGAAATTTGGGTGGTAGGTTAACAGAGACCTCCGATATCATAGTGGTGGGTTAACAGAAACCAAGTGCCATCGTGGTGAGTTTCTAGCAGGCATAATGGAGAAGCTAACGACACCTTAGCCGGATCCCTCGCGCTATTTTTTCAGAAGTTGCATGCAAACCAAACACCAATCGTACGGAAATCAACTATAATTAAACAAAAAATTGGGTGGTAGGTTAACAGAGACCTCCGATATCACAGTGGTGGGTTAACAGAAACCAAGTGCCATCGTGGTGAGTTTCTAGCAGGCATTAAGGGGAAGCTATTGACACCTTAGCCGCACCCCTTGCTTAAGTTTTCCACAAGTTGCATGCAAATCAAGCAGCAATCGTAGGGAAATCAACCATAATTAAATAGAAAATTGGGTGGTAGGTTAACAGAGACCTCCGATATCACAGTGGTGGGTTAACAGAAACCAAGTGCCATCGTGGTGAGTTTCTAGCAGGCATAAATGGGAAGCTAACGACACCTTAGCCGGATCTCTCGCGCTATTTTTTCAGAAGTTGCATGCAACTCAAGCACCAATCGTACGGAAATCAACCATAATTAAACAGAAATTTGGGTGTTAGGTTAACAGAGACCTCCGATATCATAGTGGTGGGTTAACAGAAACCAAGTGCCATCGTGGTGTGTTTCTAGCAGGCATAATGGGGAAGCTAACGACACCTCAGCCGGATCTCTCGCGCTATTTTTTCAGAAGTTGCATGCAAACCAAACACCAATCGTACGGAAATCAACTATAATTAAACAAAAAATTGGGTGGTAGGTTAACAGAGACCTCCTATATCACAGTGGTGGGTTAACAGAAACCAAGTTCCATCGTGGTGAGTTTCTAGCAGGCATTAAGGGGACGCTATTGACACCTTAGCCGCACCCCTTGCTTAAGTTGTCCACAAGTTGCATGCAAATCAAGCAGCAATCGTAGGGAAATCAACCATAATTAAATAGAAATTTGGGTGGTAGGTTAACAGAGACCTCCGATATCATGGTGGTGGGTTAACAGAAACCAAGTGCCATCGTGGTGAGTTTCTAGCAGGCATAAATGGGAAGCTAACGACACCTTAGCCGGAACTCTCGCGCTATTTTTTCAGAAGTTGCATGCAACTAAAGCACCAATCGTAAGGAAATCAACCATAATTAAATAGAAATTTGGGTGGTAGGTTAACAGAGACCCCCGATATCATAGTGGTGGGTTAACAGAAACCAAGTGCCATCGTGGTGAGTTTCTAGCAGGCATAAATGGGAATCTAACGACACCTTAGCCGGATCTCTCGCGCTTTTTTTTCAGAAGTTGCATGCAACTCAAGCACCAATCGTACGGAAATCAACCATAATTAAACAGAAATTTGGGTGATAGGTTAACAGAGACCCCCGATATCATAGTGGTGGGCTAACAGAAACCAAGTGCCATCGTGGTGAGTTTCTAGCAGGCATAAATGGGAAGCTAACGACACCTTAGCCGGATCTCTCCCGCTATTTTTTCAGAAGTTGCATGCAACTCAAGCACCAATCGTACGGAAATCAACCATAATTAAGCAGAAATTTGGGTGTTAGGTTAACAGAGACCTCCGATATCATAGTGGTGGGTTAACAGAAACCAAGTGCCATCGTAGTGAGTTTCTAGCAGGCATAATGGGGAAGCTAACGACAGCTCAGCCGGATCTCTCGCGCTATTTTTTCAGAAGTTGCATGCAAACTAAACACCAATCGTACGGAAATCAACTATAATTAAACAAACAATTGGGTGGTAGGTTAACAGAGACCTCCGATATCACAGTGGTAGGTTAACAGAAACCAAGAGCCATCGTGGTGAGTTTCTAGCAGGCATTAAGGGGACGCTATTGACACCTTAGCCGCACCCCTTGCTTAAGTTGTCCACAAGTTGCATGCAAATCAAGCAGCAATCGTAGGGAAATCAACCATAATTAAATAGAAATTTGGGTGGTAGGTTAACAGAGACCTCCGATATCATGGTGGTGGGTTAACAGAAACCAAGTGCCATCGTGGTGAGTTTCTAGCAGGCATAAATGGGAAGCTAACGACACCTTAGCCGGATCTCTCGCGCTTTTTTTTCAGAAGTTGCATGCAACTCAAGCACCAATCGTACGGAAATCAACCATAATTAAACAGAAATTTGGGTGGTAGGTTAACAGAGACCCCCGATATCATAGTGGTGGGCTAACAGAAACCAAGTGCCATCGTGGTGAGTTTCTAGCAGGCATAAATGGGAAGCTAACGACACCTTAGCCGGATCTCTAGCGCTATTTTTTCAGAAGTTGCATGCAACTCAATCACCAATCGTAAGGAAATCAACCATAATTAAACAAAAATTTGGGTGGTAGGTTAACAGAGACCCCCGATATCATAGTGGTGGGTTAACAGAAACCAAGTGCCATCGTGGTGAGTTTCTAACAGGCATAAATGGGAAGCTAACGACACCTTAGCCGGATCTCTCCCGCTATTTTTTCAGAAGTTGCATGCAACTCAAGCACCAATCGTACGGAAATCAACCATAATTAAGCAGAAATTTGGGTGTTAGGTTAACAGAGACCTCCGATATCATAGTGGTGGGTTAACAGAAACCAAGTGCCATCGTAGTGAGTCTCTAGCAGGCATAATGGGGAAGCTAACGACAGCTCAGCCGGATCTCTCGAGCTATTTTTTCAGAAGTTGCATGCAAACCAAACACCAATCGTACGGAAATCAACTATAATTAAACAAAAAATTGGGTGGTAGGTTAACAGAGACCTCCGATATCACAGTGGTGGGTTAACAGAAACCAAGTGCCATCGTGGTGAGTTTCTAGCAGGCATTAAGGGGAAGCTATTGACACCTTAGCCGCACCCCTTGCTTAAGTTTTCCACAAGTTGCATGCAAATCAAGCAGCAATCGTAGGGAAATCAACCATAATTAAATAGAAATTTGGGTGGTAGGTTAACAGAGACCTCCGATATCATAGTGGTGGGTTAACAGAAATCAAGTGCCATCGTAGTGAGTTTCTAGCAGGCATAAATGGGAAGCTAACGACACCTTAGCCGGATCTATCGCGCTATTTTTTCAGTAGTTGCATGCAACTCAAGCACCAATCGTAAGGAAATCAACCATAATTAAACAAAAATTTGGGTGGTAGGTTAACAGAGACCCCCGATATCATAGTGGTGAATTAACAGAAACCAAGTGCCATCGCGGTGAGTTTCTAGCAGGCATAAATGGGAAGCTAACGACACCTTAGCCGGATCTCTCGCGCTATTTTTTCAGAAGTTGCATGCAACTCAATCACCAATCGTACGGAAATCAACCATAATTAAACATAAATTTGGGTGTTAGGTTAACAGAGACCTCCGATATCATAGTGGTGGGTTAACAGAAACCAAGTGTCATCGTGGTGAGTTTCTAGCAGGCATAAATGGGAAGCTAACGACACCTTAGCCGGATCTCTAGCGCTATTTTTTCAGAAGTTGCATGCAACTCAATCACCAATCGTAAGGAAATCAACCATAATTAAACAAAAAATTAGGTGGTAGGTTAACAGAGACCCCCGATATCATAGTGGTGGGTTAACAGAAACCAAGTGCCATCGTGGTGAGTTTCTAGCAGGCATAAATGGGAAGCTAACGACACCTTAGCCGGATCTCTCGCGCTATTTTTTCAGAAGTTGCATGCAACTCAAGCACCAATCGTACGGAAATCAACCATAATTAAACAGAAATTTGGGTGTTAGGTTAACAGAGACCTCCGATATCATAGTGGTGGGTTAACAGAAACCAAGTGCCATCGTGGTGAGTTTCTAGCAGGCATAATGGGGAAGCTAACGACACCTCAGCCGGATCTCTCGCGCTATTTTTTCAGAAGTTGCATGCAAACCAAACACCAATCGTACGGAAATCAACTATAATTAAACAAAAAATTGGGTGGTAGGTTAACAGAGACCTCCTATATCACAGTGGTGGGTTAACAGAAACCAAGTTCCATCGTGGTGAGTTTCTAGCAGGCATTAAGGGGACGCTATTGACACCTTAGCCGCACCCCTTGCTTAAGTTGTCCACAAGTTGCATGCAAATCAAGCAGCAATCGTAGGGAAATCAACCATAATTAAATAGAAATTTGGGTGGTAGGTTAACAGAGACCTCCGATATCATGGTGGTGGGTTAACAGAAACCAAGTGCCATCGTGGTGAGTTTCTAGCAGGCATAAATGGGAAGCTAACGACACCTTAGCCGGATCTCTAGCGCTATTTTTTCAGAAGTTGCATGCAACTCAATCACCAATCGTAAGGAAATCAACCATAATTAAACAAAAAATTAGGTGGTAGGTTAACAGAGACCCCCGATATCATAGTGGTGGGTTAACAGAAACCAAGTGCCATCGTGGTGAGTTTCTAGCAGGCATAAATGGGAAGCTAACGACACCTTAGCCGGATCTCTCGCGCTATTTTTTCAGAAGTTGCATGCAACTCAAGCACCAATCGTACGGAAATCAACCATAATTAAACAGAAATTTGGGTGTTAGGTTAACAGAGACCTCCGATATCATAGTGGTGGGTTAACAGAAACCAAGTGCCATCGTGGTGAGTTTCTAGCAGGCATAATAGGGAAGCTAACGACACCTCAGCCGGATCTCTCGCGCTATTTTTTCAGAAGTTGCATGCAAACCAAACACCAATCGTACGGAAATCAACTATAATTAAACAAAAAATTGGGTGGTAGGTTAACAGAGACCTCCTATATCACAGTGGTGGGTTAACAGAAACCAAGTTCCATCGTGGTGAGTTTCTAGCAGGCATTAAGGGGACGCTATTGACACCTTAGCCGCACCCCTTGCTTAAGTTGTCCACAAGTTGCATGCAAATCAAGCAGCAATCGTAGGGAAATCAACCATAATTAAATAGAAATTTGGGTGGTAGGTTAACAGAGACCTCCGATATCATGGTGGTGGGTTAACAGAAACCAAGTGCCATCGTGGTGAGTTTCTAGCAGGCATAAATGGGAAGCTAACGACACCTTAGCCGGAACTCTCGCGCTATTTTTTCAGAAGTTGCATGCAACTCAATCACCAATCGTAAGGAAATCAACCATAATTAAACAAAAATTTGGGTGGTAGGTTAACAGAGACCCCCGATATCATAGTGGTGGGTTAACAGAAACCAAGTGCCATCGTGGTGAGTTTCTAGCAGGCATAAATGGGAAGCTAACGACACCTTAGCCGGATCTCTCCCGCTATTTTTTCAGAAGTTGCATGCAACTCAAGCATCAATGGTACGGAAATCAACCATAATTAAGCAGAAATTCGGGTGTTAGGTTAACAGAGACCTCCGATATCATAGTGGTGGGTTAACAGAAACCAAGTGCCATCGTAGTGAGTTTCTAGCAGGCATAATGGGGAAGCTAACGACAGCTCAGCCGGATCTCTCGCGCTATTTTTTCAGAAGTTGCATGCAAACCAAACACCAATCGTACGGAAATCAACTATAATTAAACAAAAAATTGGGTGGTAGGTTAACAGAGACCTCCGATATCACAGTGGTGGGTTAACAGAAACCAAGTGCCATCGTGGTGAGTTTCTAGCAGGCATTAAGGGGAAGCCATTGACACCTTAGCCGCACCCCTTGCTTAAGTTTTCCACAAGTTGCATGCAAATCAAGCAGCAATCGTAGGGAAATCAACCATAATTAAATAGAAATTTGGGTGGTAGGTTAACAGAGACCTCCGATATCATAGTGGTGGGTTAACAGAAATCAAGTGCCATCGTAGTGAGTTTCTAGCAGGCATAAATGGGAAGCTAACGACACCTTAGCCGGATCTATCGCGCTATTTTTTCAGTAGTTGCATGCAACTCAAGCACCAATCGTAAGGAAATCAACCATAATTAAACAAAAATTTGGGTGGTAGGTTAACAGAGACCCCCGATATCATAGTGGTGAATTAACAGAAACCAAGTGCCATCGCGGTGAGTTTCTAGCAGGCATAAATGGGAAGCTAACGACACCTTAGCCGGATCTCTCGCGCTATTTTTTCAGAAGTTGCATGCAACTCAAGCACCAATCGTACGGAAATCAACCATTATTAAACAGAAATTTGGGTGTAAGGTTAACAGAGACCCCTGATATCATAGTGGTGGGTTAACAGAAATCAAGTGTCATCGTGGTGAGTTTCTAGCAGGCATAAATGGAAAGCTAACGACACCTTAGCCGGATCTCTCGCGCTATTTTTTCAGAAGTTGCATGCAACTCAATCACCAATCGTACGGAAATCAACCATAATTAAACATAAATTTGGGTGTTAGGTTAACAGAGACCTCCGATATCATAGTGGTGGGTTAACAGAAACCAAGTGTCATCGTGGTGAGTTTCTAGCAGGCATAAATGGGAAGCTAACGACACCTTAGCCGGATCTCTAGCGCTATTTTTTCAGAAGTTGCATGCAACTCAATCACCAATCGTAAGGAAATCAACCATAATTAAACAAAAAATTATGTGGTAGGTTAACAGAGACCCCCGATATCATAGTGGTGGGTTAACAGAAACCAAGTGCCATCGTGGTGAGTTTCTAGCAGGCATAAATGGGAAGCTAACGACACCTTAGCCGGATCTCTCGCGCTATTTTTTCAGAAGTTGCATGCAACTCAAGCACCAATCGTACGGAAATCAACCATAATTAAACAGAAATTTGGGTGTTAGGTTAACAGAGACCTCCGATATCATAGTGGTGGGTTAACAGAAACCAAGTGCCATCGTGGTGAGTTTCTAGCAGGCATAATGGGGAAGCTAACGACACCTCAGCCGGATCTCTCGCGCTATTTTTTCAGAAGTTGCATGCAAACCAAACACCAATCGTACGGAAATCAACTATAATTAAACAAAAAATTGGGTGGTAGGTTAACAGAGACCTCCTATATCACAGTGGTGGGTTAACAGAAACCAAGTTCCATCGTGGTGAGTTTCTAGCAGGCATTAAGGGGACGCTATTGACACCTTAGCCGCACCCCTTGCTTAAGTTGTCCACAAGTTGCATGCAAATCAAGCAGCAATCGTAGGGAAATCAACCATAATTAAATAGAAATTTGGGTGGTAGGTTAACAGAGACCTCCGATATCATGGTGGTGGGTTAACAGAAACCAAGTGCCATCGTAGTGAGTTTCTAGCAGGCATAAATGGGAAGCTAACGACACCTTAGCCGGAACTCTCGCGCTATTTTTTCAGAAGTTGCATGCAACTAAAGCACCAATCGTAAGGAAATCAACCATAATTAAATAGAAATTTTGGTGGTAGGTTAACAGAGACCCCCGATATCATAGTGGTGGGTTAACAGAAACCAAGTGCCATCGTGGTGAGTTTCTAGCAGGCATAAATGGGAAGCTAACGACACCTTAGCCGGATCTCTCGCGCTTTTTTTTCAGAAGTTGCATGCAACTCAAGCACCAATCGTACGGAAATAAACCATAATTAAACAGAAATTTGGGTGGTAGGTTATCAGAGACGTCCGATATCACAGTGGTGGGTTAACAGAAACCAAATGCCATCGTGGTGAGTTTCTAGCAGGCATAAATGGGAAGCTAACGACACCTTAGCCGGATCTCTCGCGCTATTTTTTCAGAAGTTGCATGCAACTCAAGCACCAATCGTGCGGAAATCAACCATAATTAAACAGAAATTTGGGTGGTAGGTTAACAGAGACCTCCGATATCATAGTGGTGGGTTAACAAAAACCAAGTGCCATCGTGGTGAGTTTCTAGCAGGTATAATAGGGAAGCTAACGACACCTTAGCCGGAACTCTAGCTTTATATTTTCAGAAGTTGCATGCAACTCAAGCACCAATCGTACGGAAATCAACCATAATTAAACAGAAATTTGGGTGGTAGGTTAACAGAGACCCCCGATATCATAGTGGTGGGTTAACAGAAACCAAGTGCCATCATGGTGAGTTTCTAGCAGGCATAAATGGGAAGCTAACGACACCTTAGCCGGATCTCTCGCGCTATTTTTTCAGAAATTGCATGCAACTCAAGCACCAATCGTACGGAAATCAACCATAATTAAACAGAAATTTGGGTGTTAGGTTAACAGAGACCTCCGATATCATAGTCGTGGGTTAACAGAAACCAAGTGCCATCGTGGTGAGTTTCTAGCAGGCATAAATGGGAAGCTAACGACACCGTAGCCGGATCTCTAGCGCTATTTTTTCAGAAGTTGCATGCAACTCAATCACCAATCGTAAGGAAATCAACCATAATTAAACAAAAATTTTGGTGGTAGGTTAACAGAGACCCCCGATATCATAGTGGTGGGTTAACAGAAACCAAGTGCCATCGTGGTGAGTTTCTAGCAGGCATAAATGGGAAGCTAACGACACCTTAGCCGGATCTCTCGCGCTATTTTTTCAGAAGTTGCATGCAACTCAAGCACCAATCGTACGGAAATCAACCATAATTAAACAGAAATTTGGGTGTTAGGTTAACAGTGACCTCCGATATCATAGTGGTGGGTTAACAGAAACCAAGTGCCATCATGGTGAGTTTCTAGCAGGCATAATGGGGAAGCTAACGACAGCTCAGCCGGATCTCTCGCGCTATTTTTTCAGAAGTTGCATGCAAACCAAACACCAATCGTACGGAAATCAACTATAATTAAACAAAAAATTGGGTGGTAGGTTAACAGAGACCTCCTATATCACAGTGGTGGGTTAACAGAAACCAAGTTCCATCGTGGTGAGTTTCTAGCAGGCATTAAGGGGACGCTATTGACACCTTAGCCGCACCCCTTGCTTAAGTTGTCCACAAGTTGTATGCAAATCAAGCAGCAATCGTAGGGAAATCAACCATAATTAAATAGAAATTTGGGTGGTAGGTTAACAGAGACCTCCGATATCATGGTGGTGGGTTAACAGAAACCAAGTGCCATCGTGGTGAGTTTCTAGCAGGCATAAATGGGAAGCTAACGACACCTTAGCCGGAACTCTCGCTTTATATTTTCAGAAGTTGCATGCAACTCAAGCACCAATCGTACGGAAATCAACCATAATTAAACAGAAATTTGGGTGGTAGGTTAACAGAGACCTCCGATATCATAGTGGTGGGTTAACAGAAATCAAGTGCCATCGTGGTGAATTTCTTGCAGGTATAATAGGGAAGCTAACGACACCTTAGCCGGAACTCTCGCTTTATATTTTCAGAAGTTGCATGCAACTCAAGCACCAATCGTACGGAAATCAACCATAATTAAACAGAAATTTGGGTGGTAGGTTAACAGAGACCCCCGATATCATAGTGGTGGGTTAACAGAAACCAAGTGCCATCGTGGTGAGTTTCTATCAGGCATAAATGGTAAGCTAACGACACCTTAGCCGGATCTCTCGCGCTATTTTTTCAGAAGTCGCATGCAACTCAAGCACCAATCGTGCGGAAATCAACCATAATTAAACAGAAATTTGGGTGTTAGGTTAACAGAGACCTCCGATATCATAGTGGTGGGTTAACAGAAACCAAGTGCCATCGTGGTGAGTTTCTTGCAGGTATAATAGGGAAGCTAATGACACCTTAGCCGGAACTCTCGCTTTATATTTTCAGAAGTTGCATGCAACTCAAGCACCAATCGTACGGAAATCAACCATAATTAAACAGAAATTTGGGTGGTAGGCTAACAGAGACCCCCGATATCATAGTGGTGGGTTAACAGAAACCAAGTGCCATCATGGTGAGTTTCTAGCAGGCATAAATGGGAAGCTAACGACACCTTAGCCGGATCTCTCGCGCTATTTTTTCAGAAATTGCATGCAACTCAAGCACCAATCGTACGGAAATCAACCATAATTAAACAGAAATTTGGGTGTTAGGTTAACAGAGACCTCCGATATCATAGTGGTGGGTTAACAGAAACCAAGTGCCATCGTGGTGAGTTTCTAGCAGGCATAAATGGGAAGCTAACGACACCTTAGCCGGATCTCTAGCGCTATTTTTTCAGAAGTTGCATGCAACTCAAGCACCAATCGTACGGAAATCAACCATAATTAAACAGAAATTTGGGTGTTAGGTTAACAGAGACCGCCGATATCATATTGGTGGGTTAACAGAAACCAAGTGCCATCATGGTGAGTTTCTAGCAGGCGTAAATGGGAAGCTAACGACACCTTAGCCGGATCTCTCGCGCTATTTTTTCAGAAGTTGCATGCAACTCAAGCACCAATCGTACGGAAATCAACCATAATTAAACAGAAATTTGGGTGTTAGGTTAACAGAGACCGCCGATATCATATTGGTGGGTTAACAGAAACCAAGTGCCATCATGGTGAGTTTCTAGCAGGCATAAATGGGAAGCTAACGACACCTTAGCTGGATCTCTCGCGCTATTTTTTCAGAAGTTGCATGCAACTCAATCACCAATCGTACGGAAATCAACCATAATTAAACATAAATTTGGGTGTTAGGTTAACAGAGACCTCCGATATCATAGTGGTGGGTTAACAGAAACCAAGTGCCATCGTGGTGAGTTTCTACCAGGCATAAATGGGAAGCTAACGACACCTTAGCCGGATCTCTAGCGCTATCTTTTCAGAAGTTGCATGCAACTCAATCACCAATCGTACGGAAATCAACCATAATTAAACATAAATTTAGGTGTTAGGTTAACAGAGACCTCCGATATCATAGTGGTGGGTTAACAGAAACCAAGTGCCATCGTGGTGAGTTTCTACCAGGTATAATAAGGGAAGCTAACGACACCTTAGCCGGAACTCTCGCTTTATATTTTCAGAAGTTGCATGCAACTCAAGCACCAATCGTAAGGAAATCAACCATAATTAAACAGAGATTTGGGTGTTAGGTTAACAGAGACCTCCGATATCATAGTAGTGGGTTAACAGAAACCAAGTGCCATCGTGGTGAGTTTCTAGCAGGCATAAATGGGAAGCTAACGACACCTTAGCCGGATCTCTCGCGCTATTTTTTCAGAAGTTGCATGCAACTTAAGCACCAATCGTAAGGAAATCAACCATAATTAAACAGAAATTTGGGTGGTAGGTTAACAGATACCCCCGATATCATAGTGGTGGGCTAACAGAAACCAAGTGCCATCATGGTGAGTTTCTAGCAGGCATAAATGGGAAGCTAACGACACGTTAGCCGGATCTCTCGCGCTATTTTTTCAGAAGTTGCATGCAACTCAAGCCCAATCGTAAGGAAATCAACCATAATTAAACAAAAATTTGGGTGTTACGTTAACAGAGACCTCCGATATCATAGTGGTGGGTTAACAGAAACCAAGTGCCATCATGATGAGTTTCGAGCAGGCATAAATGGGAAGCTAACGACACCTTAGCCGGATCTCTAGCGCTATTTTTTCAGAAGTTGCATGCAACTCAAGCACCAATCGTACGGAAATCAACCATAATTAAACAGAAATTTGGGTGTTAGGTTAACAGAGACCTCCGATATCATAGTGGTGGGTTAACAGAAACCAAGTGCCATCATGGTGAGTTTCTAGCAGGTATAATGGGGAAGCTAACGACACCTCAACCGGACCCCTTGCTTAAGTTTTCCACAAGCTGCATGCAAATCAAGCACCAATCGTACGGAAATCAACTATAATTAAACAAAAATTTGGGTGGTAGGTTAATAGAGACCTCCGATATCACAGTGGTGGGTTAACCGAAACCAAGTGCTATCGTGGTGAGTTTCTAGCAGGCATAAATGGGAAGCTAACGACACCTTAGCCGGATCTCTCGCTCTATTTTTGCAGAAGTTGCATGCAACTCAAGCACCAATCGTAAGGAAATCAACCATAATTAAACAGAGATTTGGGTGTTAGGTTAACAGAGACCTCCGATATCATAGTAGTGGGTTAACAGAAACCAAGTGCCATCGTGGTGAGTTTCTAGCAGGCATAAATGGGAAGCTAACGACACCTTAGCCGGATCTCTCGCGCTATTTTTTCAGAAGTTGCATGCAACTTAAGCACCAATCGTAAGGAAATCAACCATAATTAAACAGAAATTTGGGTGGTAGGTTAACAGATACCCCCGATATCATAGTGGTGGGCTAACAGAAACCAAGTGCCATCATGGTGAGTTTCTAGCAGGCATAAATGGGAAGCTAACGACACGTTAGCCGGATCTCTCGCGCTATTTTTTCAGAAGTTGCATGCAACTCAAGCCCAATCGTAAGGAAATCAACCATAATTAAACAAAAATTTGGGTGTTACGTTAACAGAGACCTCCGATATCATAGTGGTGGGTTAACAGAAACCAAGTGCCATCATGATGAGTTTCGAGCAGGCATAAATGGGAAGCTAACGACACCTTAGCCGGATCTCTAGCGCTATTTTTTCAGAAGTTGCATGCAACTCAATCACCAATCGTAAGGAAATCAACCATAATTAAACAAAAATTTTGGTGGTAGGTTAACAGAGACCTCCGATATCATAGTGGTGGGTTAACAGAAACCAAGTGCCATCGTGGTGGGTTCCTAGCAGGCATAAATGGGAAGCTAACAACACCTTAGCCGGATCTCTCGCGCTATTTTTTCAGAAGTTGCATGCAACTCAAGCACCAATCGTACGGAAATCAACCATAATTAAGCAGAAATTTGGGTGTTAGGTTAACAGTGACCTCCGATATCATAGTGGTGGGTTAACAGAAACCAAGTGCCATCGTGGTGAGTTTCTAGCAGGCATAATGGGGAAGCTAACAAGACCTCAGCCGGATCTCTCGCGCTATTTTTTCAGAAGTTGCATGCAAACCAAACACCAATCGTACGGAAATCAACTATAATTAAACAGAAATTTGGGTGGTAGGTTAACAGAGACCTCCGATATCACAGTGGTGGGTTAACAGAAACCAAGTTCCATCGTGGTGAGTTTCTAGCAGGCATTAAGGGGAAGCCATTGACACCTTAGCCGCACCCCTTGCTTAAGTTTTCCACAAGTTGCATGCAAATCAAGCAGCAATCGTAGGGAAATCAACCATAATTAAATAGAAATTTGGGTGGTAGGTTAACAGTGACCTCCGATATCATAGTGGTGGGTTAACAGAAACCAAGTGCAATCGTGGTGAGTTTCTAGCAGGCATAAATGGGAAGCTAACGACACCTTAGCTGGATCTCTCGCGCTATTATTTCAGAAGTTGCATGCAACTCAATCACCAATCGTACGGAAATCAACCATAATTAAACAGAAATTTGGGTGGTAGGTTAACAGAGACCTCCGATATCACAGTGGTGGGTTAACAGAAACCAAGTTCCATCGTGGTGAGTTTCTAGCAGGCATTAAGGGGAAGCCATTGACACCTTAGCCGCACCCCTTGCTTAAGTTTTCCACAAGCTGCATGCAAATCAAGCACCAATCGTACGGAAATCAACCATAATTAAACAAAAATTTGGGTGGTAGGTTAATAGAGACCTCCGATATCACAGTGGTGGGTTAACCGAAAGCAAGTGCTATCGTGGTGAGTTTCTAGCAGGCATAAATGGGAAGCTAACGACACCTTAGCCGGATCTCTCGCGCTATTTTTTCAGAAGTTGCATGCAACTCAAGCACCAATCGTAAGGAAATCAACCATAATTAAACAGAGATTTGGGTGTTAGGTTAACAGAGACCTCCTATATCATAGTAGTGGGTTAACAGAAACCAAGTGCCATCGTGCTGAGTTTCTAGCAGGCATAAATGGGAAGCTAACGACACCTTAGCCGGATCTCTCGCGCTATTTTTTCAGAAGTTGCATGCAAATCAAGCAGCAATTGTACGGAAATCAACCATAATTAAACAGAGATTTGGGTGTTAGGTTAACAGAGATCTCCGATATCTTAGTGGTGGGTTAACAGAAACCAAGTGCCATCGTGGTGAGTTTCTAGCAGGCATAAATGGGAAGCTAACGACACCTTAGCCGGATCTCTCGCGCTATTTTTTCAGAAGTTGCATGCAACTCAAGCACCAATCGCACGGAAATCAACCATAATTAAACAGAAATTTGGGTGGTAGGTTAACAGAGGCCTCCGATGTCATAGTGGTGGGTTAACAGAAACCAAGTGCCATCGTGGTGAGTTTCTAGCAGGCATAAATGGGAAGCTAACGACACCTTAGCCGGATCTCTCGCGCTATTTTTTCAGAAGTTGCATGCAACTCAAGCACCAATCGTACGGAAATCAACCATAATTAAACAGAAATTTGGGTGGTAGGTTAACAGAGGCCTCCGATGTCATAGTGGTGGGTTAACAGAAACCAAGTGCCATCGTGGTGAGTTTCTAGCAGGCATAATGGGGAAGCTAATGACACTCTAGCCGGATCTCTCGCGCTATTTTTTCAGAAGTTGCATGCAACTCAAGCACCAATCGTACGGAAATCAACCATAATTAAACAGAAATTTGGGTGGTAGGTTAACAGAGACCCCCGATATCATAGTGGTGGGTTAACAGAAACCAAGTGCCATCGCGGTGAGTTTCTAGCAGGCATAAATGGGAAGCTAACGACACCTTAGCCGGATCTCTCGCGCTATTTTTTCAGAAGTTGCATGCAACTCAAGCACCAATCGTACGGAAATCAACCATAATTAAACAGAAATTTGGGTGGTAGGTTAACAGAGACCCCCGATATCATAGTGGTGGGCTAACAGAAACCAAGTGCCATCGTGGTGAGTTTCTAGCAGGCATAAATGGGAAGCTAACGACACCTTAGCCGGATCTCTAGCGCTATTTTTTCAGAAGTTGCATGCAACTCAATCACCAATCGTAAGGAAATCAACCATAATTAAACAAAAAGTTGGGTGGTAGGTTAACAGAGACCCCCGATATCATAGTGGAGAGTTAACAGAAACCAAGTGCCATTGTGGTGAGTTTCTAGCAGGCATGAATGGGAAGCTAACGACACCTTAGCCGGATCTCTCCCGCTATTTTTTCAGAAATTGCATGCAACTCAAGCACCAATCGTACGGAAATCAACCATAATTAAACAGAAATTTGGGTGTTAGGTTAACAGAGACCTCCGATATCATAGTGGTGGGTTAACAGAAACCAAGTGCCATCGTGGTGAGTTTCTAGCCGGCATAAATGGGAAGCTAACGACACCTTAGCCGGATCTCTAGCGCTATTTTTTCAGAAGTTGCATGCAACTCAATCACCAATCGTAAGGAAATCAACCATAATTAAACAAAAATTTGGGTGATAGGTTAACAGAGACCCCCGATATCATAGTGGTGGGTTAACAGAAACCAAGTGCCATCGTGGTGAGTTTCTAGCAGGCATAAATGGGAAGCTAACGACACCTTAACCGGATCTCTCCCGCTATTTTTTCAGAAGTTGCATGCAACTCAAGCACCAATCGTACGGAAATCAACCATAATTAAGCAGAAATTTGGGTGTTAGGTTAACAGAGACCTCCGATATCATAGTGGTGGGTTAACAGAAACCAAGTGGCATCGTAGTGAGTTTCTAGCAGGCATAATGGGGAAGCTAACGACAGCTCAGCCGGATCTCTCGCGCTATTTTTTCAGAAGTTGCATGCAAACCAAACACCAATCGTACGGAAATCAACTTTAATTAAACAAAAAATTGGGTGGTATGTAGGTTAACAGAGACCTCCGATATCACAGTGGTGGTTTAACAGAAACCAAGTGCCATCGTGGTGAGTTTCTAGCAGGCATTAAGGGAAAGCTATTGACACCTTAGCCGCACCCCTTGCTTAAGTTTTCCACAAGTTGCATGCAAATCAAGCAGCAATCAACCATAATTAAATAGAAATTTGGGTGGTAGGTTAACAGAGACCTCCGATATCAAAGTGGTGGGTTGACAGAAACCAAGTGCCATCGTGGTGAGTTTCTAGCAGGCATAAATGGGAAGCTAACGACACCTTAGCCGGATCTCTCGCGCTATTTTTTCAGTAGTTGCATGCAACTCAAGCACCAATCGTAAGGAAATCAACCATAATTAAACAAAAATTTGGGTGGTAGGTTAACAGAGACCCCCGATATCATAGTGGTGGGTTAACAGAAACCAAGTGCCATCGCGGTGAGTTTCTAGCAGGCATAAATGGGAAGCTAGCGACACCTTAGCCGGATCTCTCGCGCTATTTTTTCAGAAGTTGCATGCAACTCAATCACCAATCGTCCGGAAATCAACCATAATTAAACAAAAATTTGGATGGTAGGTTAACAGAGACCTCCGATATCATAGTGGTGGGTTAACAGAAACCAAGTGCCATCGTGGTGAGTTTCTAGCAGGCATAATGGGGAAGCTACCGACACCTTAGCCGGATCTCTCGCGCTATTTGTTCAGAAGTTGCATGCAACTCAAGCACCAATCGCACGGAAATCAACCATAATTAAACAGAAATTTGGGTGGTAGGTTAACAGAGACCCCCGATATCATAGTGGTGGGCTAACAGAAACCAAGTGCCATCGTGGTGAGTTTCTAGCAGGCATAAATGGGAAGCTAACGACACCTTAGCCGGATCTCTAGCGCTATTTTTCAGAAGTTGCATGCAACTCAATCACCAATCGTAAGGAAATCAACCATAATTAAACAAAAAGTTGGGTGGTAGGTTAACAGAGACCCCCGATATCATAGTGGAGGGTTAACAGAAACCAAGTGCCATCGTGGTGAGTTTCTAGCAGGCATAAATGGGAAGCTAACGACACCTTAGCCGGATCTCTCGCGCTATTTTTTCAGTAGTTGCATGCAACTGAAGCACCAATCGTAAGGAAATCAACCATAATTAAACAAAAATTTGGGTGGTAGGTTAACAGAGACCCCCGATATCATAGTGGAGGGTTAACAGAAACGAAGTGCCATCGTGGTGAGTTTCTAGCAGGCATAATGGGGAAGCTAACGACACCTTAGCCGGATCTCTCGCGCTATTTTTTCAGAAGTTGCTTGCAACTCAAGCACCAATCGTACGGAAATCAACCATAATTAAACAGAAATTTGGGTGGTAGGTTAACAGAGAGCCCCGATATCATAGTGGTGGGTTAACAGAAACCAAGTGCCATCGTGGTGAGTTTCTAGCAGGCATTAATGGGAAGCTAACGAGACCTTAGCCGGATCTCTCGCGCTATTTTTTCAGAAGTTGCATGCAACTCAAGCACCAATCGTACGGAAATCAACCATAATTAAACAGAAATTTGGGTGGTAGGTTAACAGAGACCCCCGATATCATAGTGGTGGGTTAACAGAAACCAAGTGCCATCGTGGTGAGTTTCTAGCAGGCATAAATGGGAAGCTAACGACACCTTAGCCGGATCTCTCGCGCTATTTTTTCAGAAGTTGCATGCAACTTAAGCACCAATCGTACGGAAACCAACCATAATTAAACAGAAATTTGGGTGGTAGGTTAACAGAGGCCTCCGATGTCATAGTGGTGGGTTAACAGAAACCAAGTGCCATCGTGGTGAGTTTCTAGCAGGCATAATGGGGAAGCTAACGACACCTTAGCCGGATCTCTCGCGCTATTTTTTCAGAAGTTGCATGAAACTCAAGCACCAATCGTACGGAAATCAACCATAATTAAACAGAAATTTGGGTGGTAGGTTAACAGAGAGCCCCGATATCATAGTGGTGGGTTAACAGAAACCAAGTGCCATCGTAGTGAGTTTCTAGCAGGCATAAATGGGAAGCTAACGTCACCTTAGCCGGATCTCTAGCGCTATTTTTTCAGAAGTTGCATGCAACTCAATCACCAATCGTAAGGAAATCAACCATAATTAAACAAAAAGTTGGGTGGTAGGTTAACAGAGACCCCCGATATCATAGTGGAGGGTTAACAGAAACCAAGTGCCATCGTGGTGAGTTTCTAGCAGGCATAAATGGGAAGCTAACGACACCTTAGCCGGATCTCTCCCGCTATTTTTTCAGAAGTTGCATGCAACTCAAGCACCAATCGTACGGAAATCAACCATAATTAAACAGAGATTTGGGTGTTAGGTTAACAGAGACCTCCGATATCATAGTGGTGGGTTAACAGAAACCAAGTGCCATCGTGGTGAGTTTCTAGCCGGCATAAATGGGAAGCTAACGACACCTTAGCCGGATCTCTAGCGCTATTTTTTCAGAAGTTGCATGCAAACCA
Source organism: Anomoia purmunda (assembly GCA_951828415.1). Classification (NCBI taxonomy): domain Eukaryota; kingdom Metazoa; phylum Arthropoda; class Insecta; order Diptera; family Tephritidae; genus Anomoia; species Anomoia purmunda. The sequence continues at coordinate 36,867,711 of OX639994.1, forward strand.
AACACCAATCGTACGGAAATCAACTATAATTAAACAAAAAATTGGGTGGTATGTAGGTTAACAGAGACCTCCGATATCACAGTGGTGGGTTAACAGAAACCAAGTGCCATCGTGGTGAGTTTCTAGCAGGCATAAATGGGAAGCTAACGACACCTTAGCCGGATCTCTCGCGCTATTTTTTCAGAAGTTGCATGCAACTTAAGCACCAATCGTACGGAAACCAACCATAATTAAACAGAAATTTGGGTGGTAGGTTAACAGAGGCCTCCGATGTCATAGTGGTGGGTTAACAGAAACCAAGTGCCATCGTGGTGAGTTTCTAGCAGGCATAATGGGGAAGCTAACGACACCTTAGCCGGATCTCTCGCGCTATTTTTTCAGAAGTTGCATGAAACTCAAGCACCAATCGTACGGAAATCAACCATAATTAAACAGAAATTTGGGTGGTAGGTTAACAGAGAGCCCCGATATCATAGTGGTGGGTTAACAGAAACCAAGTGCCATCGTAGTGAGTTTCTAGCAGGCATAAATGGGAAGCTAACGTCACCTTAGCCGGATCTCTAGCGCTATTTTTTCAGAAGTTGCATGCAACTCAATCACCAATCGTAAGGAAATCAACCATAATTAAACAAAAAGTTGGGTGGTAGGTTAACAGAGACCCCCGATATCATAGTGGAGGGTTAACAGAAACCAAGTGCCATCGTGGTGAGTTTCTAGCAGGCATAAATGGGAAGCTAACGACACCTTAGCCGGATCTCTCCCGCTATTTTTTCAGAAGTTGCATGCAACTCAAGCACCAATCGTACGGAAATCAACCATAATTAAGCAGAAATTTGGGTGTTAGGTTAACAGAGACCTCCGATATCATAGTGGTGGGTTAACAGAAACCAAGTGGCATCGTAGTGAGTTTCTAGCAGGCATAATGGGGAAGCTAACGACAGCTCAGCCGGATCTCTCGCGCTATTTTTTCAGAAGTTGCATGCAAACCAAACACCAATCGTACGGAAATCAACTATAATTAAACAAAAAATTGGGTGGTATGTAGGTTAACAGAGACCTCCGATATCACAGTGGTGGGTTAACAGAAACCAAGTGCCATCGTGGTGAGTTTCTAGCAGGCATTAAGGGAAAGCTATTGACACCTTAGCCGCACCCCTTGCTTAAGTTTTCCACAAGTTGCATGCAAATCAAGCAGCAATCGTAGGGAAATCAACCATAATTAAATAGAAATTTGGGTGGTAGGTTAACAGAGACCTCCGATATCAAAGTGGTGGGTTAACAGAAACCAAGTGCCATCGTGGTGAGTTTCTAGCAGGCATAAATGGGAAGCTAACGACACCTTAGCCGGATCTCTCGCGCTATTTTTTCAGTAGTTGCATGCAACTCAAGCACCAATCGTAAGGAAATCAACCATAATTAAACAAAAATTTGGGTGGTAGGTTAACAGAGACCCCCGATATCATAGTGGTGGGTTAACAGAAACCAAGTGCCATCGCGGTGAGTTTCTAGCAGGCATAAATGGGAAGCTAGCGACACCTTAGCCGGATCTCTCGCGCTATTTTTTCAGAAGTTGCATGCAACTCAAGCACCAATCGTACGGAAATCAACCATAATTAAACAGAAATTTGGGTGGTAGGTTCACAGAGACCTCCGATATCATAGTGGTGGGTTAACAGAAACCAAGTGCCATCGTGGTGAGTTTCTAGCAGGCATAATGGGGAAGCTAACGACACCTTAGCCGGATCTCTCGCGCTATTTTTTCAGAAGTTGCATGCAACTCAAGCACCAATCGTACGGAAATCAACCATAATTAAACAGAAATTTGGGTGGTAGGTTAACAGAGAGCCCCGATATCATAGTGGTGGGTTAACAGAAACCAAGTGCCATCGTGGTGAGTTTCTAGCAGGCATAAATGGGAAGCTAACGACACCTTAGCCGGATCTCTCGCGCTATTTTTTCAGAAGTTGCATGCAACTCAAGCACCAATCGTACGGAAATCAACCATAATTAAACAGAAATTTGGGTGGTAGGTTAACAGAGGCCTCCGATGTCATAGTGGTGGGTTAACAGAAACCAAGTGCCATCGTGGTGAGTTTCTAGCAGGCATAATGGGGAAGCTAACGACACCCTAGCCGGATCTCTCGCGCTATTTTTTCAGAAGTTGCATGCAACTCAAGCACCAATCGTACGGAAATCAATCATAATTAAACAGAAATTTGGGTGGTAGGTTAACAGAGACCCCCGATATCATAGTGGTGGGTTAACAGAAACCAAGTGCCATCGCGGTGAGTTTCTAGCAGGCATAAATGGGAAGCTAACGACACCTTAGCCGGATCTCTCGCGCTATTTTTTCAGAAGTTGCATGCAAACCAAACACCAATCGTACGGAAATCAACTATAATTAAACAAAAAATTGGGTGGTATGTAGGTTAACAGAGACCTCCGATATCACAGTGGTGGGTTAACAGAAACCAAGTGCCATCGTGGTGAGTTTCTAGCAGGCATTAAGGGAAAGCTATTGACACCTTAGCCGCACCCCTTGCTTAAGTTTTCCACAAGTTGCATGCAAATCAAGCAGCAATCGTAGGGAAATCAACCATAATTAAATAGAAATTTGGGTGGTAGGTTAACAGAGACCTCCGATATCAAAGTGGTGGGTTAACAGAAACCAAGTGCCATCGTGGTGAGTTTCTAGCAGGCATAAATGGGAAGCTAACGACACCTTAGCCGGATCTCTCGCGCTATTTTTTCAGTAGTTGCATGCAACTCAAGCACCAATCGTAAGGAAATCAACCATAATTAAACAAAAATTTGGGTGGTAGGTTAACAGAGACCCCCGATATCATAGTGGTGGGTTAACAGAAACCAAGTGCCATCGCGGTGAGTTTCTAGCAGGCATAAATGGGAAGCTAGCGACACCTTAGCCGGATCTCTCGCGCTATTTTTTCAGAAGTTGCATGCAACTCAAGCACCAATCGTACGGAAATCAACCATAATTAAACAGAAATTTGGGTGGTAGGTTCACAGAGACCTCCGATATCATAGTGGTGGGTTAACAGAAACCAAGTGCCATCGTGGTGAGTTTCTAGCAGGCATAATGGGGAAGCTAACGACACCTTAGCCGGATCTCTCGCGCTATTTTTTCAGAAGTTGCATGCAACTCAAGCACCAATCGTACGGAAATCAACCATAATTAAACAGAAATTTGGGTGGTAGGTTAACAGAGAGCCCCGATATCATAGTGGGTGGGTTAACAGAAACCAAGTGCCATCGTGGTGAGTTTCTAGCAGGCATAAATGGGAAGCTAACGACACCTTAGCCGGATCTCTCGCGCTATTTTTTCAGAAGTTGCATGCAACTCAAGCACCAATCGTACGGAAATCAACCATAATTAAACAGAAATTTGGGTGGTAGGTTAACAGAGGCCTCCGATGTCATAGTGGTGGGTTAACAGAAACCAAGTGCCATCGTGGTGAGTTTCTAGCAGGCATAATGGGGAAGCTAACGACACCCTAGCCGGATCTCTCGCGCTATTTTTTCAGAAGTTGCATGCAACTCAAGCACCAATCGTACGGAAATCAATCATAATTAAACAGAAATTTGGGTGGTAGGTTAACAGAGACCCCCGATATCATAGTGGTGGGTTAACAGAAACCAAGTGCCATCGCGGTGAGTTTCTAGCAGGCATAAATGGGAAGCTAACGACACCTTAGCCGGTTCTCTCGCGCTTTTTTTTCAGAAGTTGCATGCAACTCAAGCACCAATCGTAAGGAAATCAACCATAATTAAACAAAAATTTGGGTGGTAGGTTAACAGAGACCCCCGATATCATAGTGGTGGGTTAACAGAAACCAAGTGCCATCGCGGTGAGTTTCTAGCAGGCATAAATGGGAAGCTAGCGACACCTTAGTTGGATCTCTCGCGATATTTTTTCAGAAGTTGCATGCAAATCAAGCACCAATCGTACGAAAATCAACAATAATTAAACAGAAATTTGGGTGTAGGTTAACAGTGAGCTCCGATATCATAGTGGTGGGTTAGCAGAAACCAAGTGCCATCGTGGTGAGTTTCTAGCAGGCATAAAGGGGAAGCTAACGACACCTAAGCCGGATCTCTCGCTCTATTTTTCCAGAAATTGCATGCAAATCAAGCTCCAATCGTACGGAAATCAACCATTATTAAACAGAAAATTGGGTGGTAGGTTAACAGAGACCTCAGATATCATAGTGGTGGGTTAACAGAAACGAAGTGCCATCGTGGTGAGTTTCTAGCAGGCATCAAGCGGAAGCTAGCGACACCTTAGCCGCACCCCTGGCTTAAGTTTTCCACAAGTTGCATGCAAATCTTGCACCAATCGTAAGGAAATCAAATATAATTAAACAAATTTGGATGGTAGGTTAACAGAGACCTCCGATATCATAGTGGTGGGTTAACAGAAACCAAGTGCCATCGTGGTGAGTTTCTAGCAGGCATAATGGGGAAGCTAACGACACCCTAGCCGGATCTCTCGCGCTATTTTTTCAGAAGTTGCATGCAACTCAAGCACCAATCGTACGGAAATCAATCATAATTAAACAGAAATTTGGGTGGTAGGTTAACAGAGACCCCCGATATCATAGTGGTGGGTTAACAGAAACCAAGTGCCATCGCGGTGAGTTTCTAGCAGGCATAAATGGGAAGCTAACGACACCTTAGCCGGTTCTCTCGCGCTATTTTTTCAGAAGTTGCATGCAACTCAAGCACCAATCGTACGGAAATCAACCATAATTAAACAGAGATTTGGATGTTAGGTTAACAGAGACCTCCGATATCATAGTGGTGGGTTAACAGAAACCAAGTGCCATCGTGGTGAGTTTCTAGCCGGCATAAATGGGAAGCTAACGACACCTTAGCCGGATCTCTAGCGCTATTTTTTCAGAAGTTGCATGCAACTCAATCACCAATCGTAAGGAAATCAACCATAATTAAACAAAAATTTGGGTGATAGGTTAACAGAGACCCCCGATATCATAGTGGTGGGTTAACAGAAACCAAGTGCCATCGTGGTTAGTTTCTAGCAGGCATAAATGGGAAGCTAACGACACCTTAACCGGATCTCTCCCGCTATTTTTTCAGAAGTTGCATGCAACTCAAGCACCAATCGTACGGAAATCAACCATAATTAAGCAGAAATTTGGGTGTTAGGTTAACAGAGACCTCCGATATCATAGTGGTGGGTTAACAGAAACCAAGTGGCATCGTAGTGAGTTTCTAGCAGGCATAATGGGGAAGCTAACGACAGCTCAGCCGGATCTCTCGCGCTATTTTTTCAGAAGTTGCATGCAAACCAAACACCAATCGTACGGAAATCAACTATAATTAAACAAAAAAATGGGTGGTATGTAGGTTAACAGAGACCTCCGATATCACAGTGGTGGGTTAACAGAAACCAAGTGCCATCGTGGTGAGTTTCTAGCAGGCATTAAGGGAAAGCTATTGACACCTTAGCCGCACCCCTTGCTTAAGTTTTCCACAAGTTGCATGCAAATCAAGCAGCAATCGTAGGGAAATCAACCATAATTAAATAGAAATTTGGGTGGTAGGTTAACAGAGACCTCCGATATCAAAGTGGTGGGTTAACAGAAACCAAGTGCCATCGTGGTGAGTTTCTAGCAGGCATAAATGGGAAGCTAACGACTCCTTAGCCGGATCTCTCGCGCTATTTTTTCAGTAGTTGCATGCAACTCAAGCACCAATCGTACGGAAATCAACCATAATTAAACAGAAATTTGGGTGGTAGGTTAACAGAGACCTCCGATATCATAGTGGTGGGTTAACAGAAACCAAGTGCCATCGTGGTGAGTTTCTAGCAGGCATAATGGGGAAGCTAACGACACCTTAGCCGGATCTCTCGCGCTATTTTTTCAGAAGTTGCATGCAACTCAAGCACCAATCGTACGGAAATCAACCATAATTAAACAGAAATTTGGGTGGTAGGTTAACAGAGAGCCCCGATATCATAGTGGTGGGTTAACAGAAACCAAGTGCCATCGTGGTGAGTTTCTAGCAGGCATAAATGGGAAGCTAACGAGACCTTAGCCGGATCTCTCGCGCTATTTTTTCAGAAGTTGCATGCAACTCAAGCACCAATCGTACGGAAATCAACCATAATTAAACAGAAATTTGGGTGGTAGGTTAACAGAGACCCCCGATATCATAGTGGTGGGTTAACAGAAACCAAGTGCCATCGTGGTGAGTTTCTAGCAGGCATAAATGGGAAGCTAACGACACCTTAGCCGGATCTCTCGCGCTATTTTTTCAGTAGTTGCATGCAACTCAAACACCATTCGTAAGGAAATCAACCATAATTAAACAAAATTTGGGTGGTAGGTTAACAGAGAGCCCCGATATCATAGTGGTGGGTTAACAGAAACCAAGTGCCATCGTGGTGAGTTTCTAGCAGGCATAAATGGGAAGCTAACGACACCTTAGCCGGATCTCTCGCGCTATTTTTTCAGAAGTTGCATGCAACTCAAGCACCAATCGTACGGAAATCAACCATAATTAAACAGAAATTTGGGTGGTAGGTTAACAGAGGCCTCCGATGTCATAGTGGTGGTTAACAGAAACCAAGTGCCATCGTGGTGAGTTTCTAGCAGGCATAATGGGGAAGCAAACGACACCCTAGCCGGATCTCTCGCGCTATTTTTTCAGAAGTTGCATGCAACTCAAGCACCAATCGTACGGAAATCAACCATAATTAAACAGAAATTTGGGTGGAAGGTTAAAAGAGACCCCCGATATCATAGTGGTGAGTTAACAGAAACCAAGTGCCATCGCGGTGAGTTTCTAGCAGGCATAAATGGGAAGCTAACGACACCTTAGCCGGATCTCTCCCGCTATTTTTTCAGAAGTTGCATGCAACTCAAGCACCAATCGTCCGGAAATCAACCATAATTAAACAGAGATTTGGGTGTTAGGTTAACAGAGACATCCGATATCATAGTGGTGGGTTAACAGAAACCAAGTGCCATCGTCGTGAGTTTCTAGCCGGCATAAATGGGAAGCTAACGACACCTTAGCCGGATCTCTAGCGCTATTTTTTCAGAAGTTGCATGCAACTCAATCACCAATCGTAAGGAAATCAACCATAATTAAACAAAAATTTGGGTGATAGGTTAACAGAGACCCCCGATATCATAGTGGTGGGTTAACAGAAACCAAGTGCCATCGTGGTGAGTTTCTAGCAGGCATAAATGGGAAGCTAACGACACCTTAACCGGATCTCTCCCGCTATTTTTTTCAGAAGTTGCATGCAACTCAAGCACCAATCGTACGGAAATCAACCATAATTAAGCAGAAATTTGGGTGTTAGGTTAACAGAGACCTCCGATATCATAGTGGTGGGTTAACAGAAACGAAGTGGCATCGTAGTGAGTTTCTAGCAGGCATAATGGGGAAGCTAACGACAGCTCAGCCGGATCTCTCGCGCTATTTTTTTCAGAAGTTGCATGCAAACCAAACACCAATCGTACGGAAATCAACTATAATTAAACAAAAAATTGGGTGGTATGTAGGTTAACAGAGACCTCCGATATCACAGTGGTGGGTTAACAGAAACCAAGTGCCATCGTGGTGAGTTTCTAGCAGGCATTAAGGGAAAGCTATTGACACCTTAGCCGCACCCCTTGCTTTAGTTTTCCACAAGTTGCATGCAAATCAAGCAGCAATCGTAGGGAAATCAACCATAATTAAATAGAAATTTGGGTGGTAGGTTAACAGAGACCTCCGATATCAAAGTGGTGGGTTAACAGAAACCAACTGCCATCGTGGTGAGTTTCTAGCAGGCATAAATGGGAAGCTAACGACACCTTTGCCGGATCTCTCGCGCTATTTTTTCAGTAGTTGCATGCAACTCAAGCACCAATCGTACGGAAATCAACCATAATTAAACAGAAATTTGGGTGGTAGGTTAACAGAGACCCCCGATATCATAGTGGTGGGCTAACAGAAACCAAGTGCCATCGTGGTGAGTTTCTAGCAGGCATAAATGGGAAGCTAACGACACCTTAGCCGGATCTCTAGCGCTATTTTTTCAGAAGTTGCATGCAACTCCTAAGCCGGATCTCTCGCTCTATTTTTCCAGAAATTGCATGCAAATCAAGCTCCAATCGTACGGAAATCAACCATTATTAAACAGAAAATTGGGTGGTAGGTTAACAGAGACCTCAGATATCATAGTGGTGGGTTAACAGAAACGAAGTGCCATCGTGGTGAGTTTCTAGCAGGCATCAAGCGGAAGCTAGCGACACCTTAGCCGCACCCCTGGCTTAAGTTTTCCACAAGTTGCATGCAAATCTTGCACCAATCGTAAGGAAATCAAATATAATTAAACAAATTTGGATGGTAGGTTAACAGAGACCTCCGATATCATAGTGGTGGGTTAACAGAAACCAAGTGCCATCGTGGTGAGTTTCTAGCAGGCATAATGGGGAAGCTAACGACACCCTAGCCGGATCTCTCGCGCTATTTTTTCAGAAGTTGCATGCAACTCAAGCACCAATCGTACGGAAATCAATCATAATTAAACAGAAATTTGGGTGGTAGGTTAACAGAGACCCCCGATATCATAGTGGTGGGTTAACAGAAACCAAGTGCCATCGCGGTGAGTTTCTAGCAGGCATAAATGGGAAGCTAACGACACCTTAGCCGGTTCTCTCGCGCTATTTTTTCAGAAGTTGCATGCAACTCAAGCACCAATCGTACGGAAATCAACCATAATTAAACAGAGATTTGGATGTTAGGTTAACAGAGACCTCCGATATCATAGTGTTGGGTTAACAGAAACCAAGTGCCATCGTGGTGAGTTTCTAGCCGGCATAAATGGGAAGCTAACGACACCTTAGCCGGATCTCTAGCGCTATTTTTTCAGAAGTTGCATGCAACTCAATCACCAATCGTAAGGAAATCAACCATAATTAAACAAAAATTTGGGTGATAGGTTAACAGAGACCCCCGATATCATAGTGGTGGGTTAACAGAAACCAAGTGCCATCGTGGTTAGTTTCTAGCAGGCATAAATGGGAAGCTAACGACACCTTAACCGGATCTCTCCCGCTATTTTTTCAGAAGTTGCATGCAACTCAAGCACCAATCGTACGGAAATCAACCATAATTAAGCAGAAATTTGGGTGTTAGGTTAACAGAGACCTCCGATATCATAGTGGTGGGTTAACAGAAACCAAGTGGCATCGTAGTGAGTTTCTAGCAGGCATAATGGGGAAGCTAACGACAGCTCAGCCGGATCTCTCGCGCTATTTTTTCAGAAGTTGCATGCAAACCAAACACCAATCGTACGGAAATCAACTATAATTAAACAAAAAAATGGGTGGTATGTAGGTTAACAGAGACCTCCGATATCACAGTGGTGGGTTAACAGAAACCAAGTGCCATCGTGGTGAGTTTCTAGCAGGCATTAAGGGAAAGCTATTGACACCTTAGCCGCACCCCTTGCTTAAGTTTTCCACAAGTTGCATGCAAATCAAGCAGCAATCGTAGGGAAATCAACCATAATTAAATAGAAATTTGGGTGGTAGGTTAACAGAGACCTCCGATATCAAAGTGGTGGGTTAACAGAAACCAAGTGCCATCGTGGTGAGTTTCTAGCAGGCATAAATGGGAAGCTAACGACACCTTAGCCGGATCTCTCGCGCTATTTTTTCAGTAGTTGCATGCAACTCAAGCACCAATCGTACGGAAATCAACCATAATTAAACAGAAATTTGGGTGGTAGGTTAACAGAGACCTCCGATATCATAGTGGTGGGTTAACAGAAACCAAGTGCCATCGTGGTGAGTTTCTAGCAGGCATAATGGGGAAGCTAACGACACCTTAGCCGGATCTCTCGCGCTATTTTTTCAGAAGTTGCATGCAACTCAAGCACCAATCGTACGGAAATCAACCATAATTAAACAGAAATTTGGGTGGTAGGTTAACAGAGAGCCCCGATATCATAGTGGTGGGTTAACAGAAACCAAGTGCCATCGTGGTGAGTTTCTAGCAGGCATAAATGGGAAGCTAACGAGACCTTAGCCGGATCTCTCGCGCTATTTTTTCAGAAGTTGCATGCAACTCAAGCACCAATCGTACGGAAATCAACCATAATTAAACAGAAATTTGGGTGGTAGGTTAACAGAGACCCCCGATATCATAGTGGTGGGTTAACAGAAACCAAGTGCCATCGTGGTGAGTTTCTAGCAGGCATAAATGGGAAGCTAACGACACCTTAGCCGGATCTCTCGCGCTATTTTTTCAGTAGTTGCATGCAACTCAAACACCATTCGTAAGGAAATCAACCATAATTAAACAAAAATTTGGGTGGTAGGTTAACAGAGAGCCCCGATATCATAGTGGTGGGTTAACAGAAACCAAGTGCCATCGTGGTGAGTTTCTAGCAGGCATAAATGGGAAGCTAACGACACCTTAGCCGGATCTCTCGCGCTATTTTTTCAGAAGTTGCATGCAACTCAAGCACCAATCGTACGGAAATCAACCATAATTAAACAGAAATTTGGGTGGTAGGTTAACAGAGGCCTCCGATGTCATAGTGGTGGGTTAACAGAAACCAAGTGCCATCGTGGTGAGTTTCTAGCAGGCATAATGGGGAAGCAAACGACACCCTAGCCGGATCTCTCGCGCTATTTTTTCAGAAGTTGCATGCAACTCAAGCACCAATCGTACGGAAATCAACCATAATTAAACAGAAATTTGGGTGGAAGGTTAAAAGAGACCCCCGATATCATAGTGGTGAGTTAACAGAAACCAAGTGCCATCGCGGTGAGTTTCTAGCAGGCATAAATGGGAAGCTAACGACACCTTAGCCGGATCTCTCCCGCTATTTTTTCAGAAGTTGCATGCAACTCAAGCACCAATCGTCCGGAAATCAACCATAATTAAACAGAGATTTGGGTGTTAGGTTAACAGAGACATCCGATATCATAGTGGTGGGTTAACAGAAACCAAGTGCCATCGTCGTGAGTTTCTAGCCGGCATAAATGGGAAGCTAACGACACCTTAGCCGGATCTCTAGCGCTATTTTTTCAGAAGTTGCATGCAACTCAATCACCAATCGTAAGGAAATCAACCATAATTAAACAAAAATTTGGGTGATAGGTTAACAGAGACCCCCGATATCATAGTGGTGGGTTAACAGAAACCAAGTGCCATCGTGGTGAGTTTCTAGCAGGCATAAATGGGAAGCTAACGACACCTTAACCGGATCTCTCCCGCTATTTTTTCAGAAGTTGCATGCAACTCAAGCACCAATCGTACGGAAATCAACCATAATTAAGCAGAAATTTGGGTGTTAGGTTAACAGAGACCTCCGATATCATAGTGGTGGGTTAACAGAAACGAAGTGGCATCGTAGTGAGTTTCTAGCAGGCATAATGGGGAAGCTAACGACAGCTCAGCCGGATCTCTCGCGCTATTTTTTCAGAAGTTGCATGCAAACCAAACACCAATCGTACGGAAATCAACTATAATTAAACAAAAAATTGGGTGGTATGTAGGTTAACAGAGACCTCCGATATCACAGTGGTGGGTTAACAGAAACCAAGTGCCATCGTGGTGAGTTTCTAGCAGGCATAAATGGGAAGCTAACGACACCTTTGCCGGATCTCTCGCGCTATTTTTTCAGTAGTTGCATGCAACTCAAGCACCAATCGTACGGAAATCAACCATAATTAAACAGAAATTTGGGTGGTAGGTTAACAGAGACCCCCGATATCATAGTGGTGGGCTAACAGAAACCAAGTGCCATCGTGGTGAGTTTCTAGCAGGCATAAGTGGGAAGCTAACGACACCTTAGCCGGATCTCTAGCGCTATTTTTTCAGAAGTTGCATGCAACTCAATCGCCAATCGTAAGGAAATCAACCATAATTAAACAAAAAGTTGGGTGGTAGGTTAACAGAGACCCCCGATATCATAGTGGAGGGTTAACAGAAACCAAGTGCCATCGTGGTGAGTTTCTAGCAGGCATAAATGGGAAGCTAACGACACCTTAGCCGGATCTCTCCCGCTATTTTTTCAGAAGTTGCATGCAACTCAAGCACCAATCGTATGGAAATCAACCATAACTAAACAGAGATTTGGGTGTTAGGTTAACAGAGACCTCCGATATCATAGTGGTGGGTTAACAGAAACCAAGTGCCATCGTGGTGAGTTTCTAGCCGGCATAAATGGGAAGCTAACGACACCTTAGCCGGATCTCTAGCGCTATTTTTGCAGAAGTTGCATGCAACTCAATCACCAATCGTAAGGAAATCAACCATAATTAAACAAAAATTTGGGTGATAGGTTAACAGAGACCCCCGATATCATAGTGGTGGGTTAACAGAAACCAAGTGCCATCGTGGTGAGTTTCTAGCAGGCATAAATGGGAAGCTAACGACACCTTAACCGGGTCTCTCCCGCTATTTTTTCAGAAGTTACATGCAACTCAAGCACCAATCGTACGGAAATCAACCATAATTAAGCAGAAATTTGGGTGTTAGGTTAACAGTGACCTCCGATATCATAGTGGTGGGTTAACAAAAACCAAGTGGCATCGTAGTGAGTTTCTAGCAGGCATAATGGGGAAGCTAACGACAGCTCAGCCGGATCTCTCGCGCTATTTTTTCAGAAGTTGCATGCAAACCAAACACCAATCGTACGGAAATCAACTATAATTAAACAAAAAATTGGGTGGTATGTAGGTTAACAGAGACCTCCGATATCACAGTGGTGGGTTAACAGAAACCAAGTGCCATCGTGGTGAGTTTCTAGCAGGCAGTGAGGGAAAGCTATTGACACCTTAGCCGCACCCCTTGCTTAAGTTTTCCACAAGTTGCATGCAAATCAAGCAGCAATCGTAGGGAAATCAACCATAATTAAATAGAAATTTGGGTGGTAGGTTAACAGAGACCTCCGATATCAAAGTGGTGGGTTAACAGAAACCAAGTGCCATCGTGGAGAGTTTCTAGCAGGCATAAATGGGAAGCTAACGACACCTTAGCCGGATCTCTCGCGCTATTTTTTCAGTAGTTGCATGCAACTCAAGCACCAATCGTAAGGAAATCAACCATAATTAAACAAAAATTTGGGTGGTAGGTTAACAGAGACCCCCGATATCATAGTGGTGGGTTAACAGAAACCAAGTGCCATCGCGGTGAGTTTCTAGCAGGCATAAATGGGAAGCTAGCGACACCTTAGCCGGATCTCTCGCGCTATTTTTTCAGAAGTTGCATGCAACTCAAGCACCAATCGTACGGAAATCAACCATAATTAAACAGAAATTTGGGTGGTAGGTTAACAGAGAGCCCCGATATCATAGTGGTGGGTTAGAAGAAACCAAGTGCCATCGTGGTGAGTTTCTAGCAGGCATAAATGGGAAGCTAACGAGACCTTAGCCGGATCTCTCGCGCTATTTTTTCAGAAGTTGCATGCAACTCAAGCACCAATCGTACGGAAATCAACCATAATTAAACAGAAATTTGGGTGGTAGGTTAACAGAGACCCCCGATATCATAGTGGTGGGTTAACAGAAACCAAGTGCCATCGTGGTGAGTTTCTAGCAGGCATAAATGGGAAGCTAACGACACCTTAGCCGGATCTCAACGCGCTATTTTTTCAGAAGTTGCATGCAACTCAAGCACCAATCGTACGGAAATCAACCATAATTAAACAGAAATTTGGGTGGTAGGTTAACAGAGGCCTCCGATGTCATAGTGGTGGGTTAACAGAAACCAAGTGCCATCGTGGTGAGTTTCTAGCAGGCATAATGGGGAAGCTAACGACACCCTAGCCGGATCTCTCGCGCTATTTTTTCAGAAGTTGCATGCAACTCAAGCACCAATCGTACGGAAATCAACCATAATTAAACAGAAATTTGGGTGGTAGGTTAACAGAGACCTCCGATATCATAGTGGTGGGTTAACAGAAACCAAGTGCCATCGTGATGAGTTTCTAGCAGGCATAAATGGGAAGCTAACGAGACCTTAGCCGGATCTCTCGCGCTATTTTTTCAGAAGTTGCATGCAACTCAAGCACCAATCGTACGGAAATCAACCATAATTAAACAGAAATTTGGGTGGTAGGTTAACAGAGAGCCCCGATATCATAGTGGTGGGTTAACAGAAACCAAGTGCCATCGTGGTTAGTTTCTAGCAGGCATAAATGGGAAGCTAACGAGACCTTAGCCGGATCTCTCGCGCTATTTTTTCAGAAGTTGCATGCAACTCAAGCACCAATCGTACGGAAATCAACCATAATTAAACAGAAATTTGGGTGGTAGGTTAACAGAGACCCCCGATATCATAGTGGTGGGTTAACAGAAACCAAGTGCCATCGTGGTGAGTTTCTAGCAGGCATAAATGGGAAGCTAACGACGCCTTAGCCGGATCTCAACGCGCTATTTTTTCAGAAGTTGCATGCAACTCAAGCACCAATCGTACGGAAATCAACCATAATTAAACAGAAATTTGGGTGGTAGGTTAACAGAGGCCTCCGATGTCATAGTGGTGGGTTAACAGAAACCAAGTGCCATCGTGGTGAGTTTCTAGCAGGCATAATGGGGAAGCTAACGACACCCTAGCCGGATCTCTCGCGCTATTTTTTCAGAAGTTGCATGCAACTCAAGCACCAATCGTACGGAAATCAACCATAATTAAACAGAAATTTGGGTGGTAGGTTAACAGAGACCCCCGATATCATAGTGGTGGGTTAACAGAAACCAAGTGCCATTGTGGTGAGTTTCTAGCAGGCATAAATGGGAAGCTAACGACACCTTAGCCGGATCTCTCCCGCTATTTTTTCAGAAGTTGCATGCAACTCAAGCACCAATCGTATGGAAATCAACCATAATTAAACAGAGATTTGGGTGTTAGGTTAACAGAGACCTCCGATATCATAGTGGTGGGTTAACAGAAACCAAGTGCCATCGTGGTGGGTTTCTAGCCGGCATAAATGGGAAGCTAACGACACCTTAGCCGGATCTCTAGCGCTATTTTTTCGGAAGTTGCATGCAACTCAATCACCAATCGTAAGGAAATCAACCATAATTAAGCAGAAATTTGGGTGTTAGGTTAACAGAGACCTCCGATATCATAGTGGTGGGTTAACAGAAACCAAGTGGCATCGTAGTGAGTTTCTAGCAGGCATAATGGGGAAGCTAACGACAGCTCAGCCGGATCTCTCGCGCTATTTTTTCAGAAGTTGCATGCAAACCAAACACCAATCGTACGGAAATCAACTATAATTAAACAAAAAATTGGGTGGTATGTAGGTTAACAGAGACCTCCGATATCACAGTGGTAGGTTAACAGAAACCAAGTGCCATCGTGGTGAGTTTCTAGCAGGCATTAAGGGAAAGCTATTGACACCTTAGCCGCACCCCTTGCTTAAGTTTTCCACAAGTTGCATGCAAATCAAGCTGCAATCGTAGGGAAATCAACCATAATTAAATAGAAATTTGGGTGGTAGGTTAACAGAGACCTCCGATATCAAAGTGGTGGGTTAACAGAAACCAAGTGCCATCGTGGTGAGTTTCTAGCAGGCATAAATGGGAAGCTAACGACACCTTAGCCGGATCTCTCGCGCTATTTTTTCAGTAGTTGCATGCAACTCAAGCACCAATCGTAAGGAAATCAACCATAATTAAACAAAAATTTGGGTGGTAGGTTAACAGAGACCCCCGATATCATAGTGGTGGGTTAACAGAAACCAAGTGCCATCGCGGTGAGTTTCTAGCAGGCATAAATGGGAAGCTAGCGACACCTTAGGCGGATCTCTCGCGCTATTTTTTCAGAAGTTGCATGCAACTCAAGCACCAATCGTACGGAAATTCAACCATAATTAAACAGAAATTTGGGTGGTAGGTTAACAGAGACCTCCGATATCATAGTGGTGGGTTAACAGAAACCAAGTGCCATCGTGGTGAGTTTCTAGCAGGCATAATGGGGAAGCTAACGACACCTTAGCCGGATCTCTCGCGCTATTTTTTCAGAAGTTGCATGCAACTCAAGCACCAATCGTACGGAAATCAACCATAATTAAACAGAAATTTGGGTAGTAGGTTAACAGAGAGCCCCGATATCATAGTGGTGGGTTAACAGAAACCAAGTGCCATCATGGTGAGTTTCTAGCAGGCATAAATGGGAAGCTAACGAGACCTTAGCCGGATCTCTCGCGCTATTTTTTCAGAAGTTGCATGCAACTAAAGCACCAATCGTACGGAAATCAACCATAATTAAACAGAAATTTGGGTGGTAGGTTAACAGAGACCCCCGATATCATAGTGGTGGGTTAACAGAAACCAAGTGCCATCGTGGTGAGTTTCTAGCAGGCATAAATGGGAAGCTAACGACACCTTAGCCGGATCTCTCGCGCTATTTTTTCAGAAGTTGCATGCAACTCAAGCACCAATCGTACGGAAATCAACCATAATTAAACAGAAATTTGGGTGGTAGGTTAACAGAGACCCCCGATATCATAGTGGTGGGCTAACAGAAACCAAGTGCCATCGTGGTGAGTTTCTAGCAGGCATAAATGGGAAGCTAACGACACCTTAGCCGGATCTCTAGCGCTATTTTTTCAGAAGTTGCATGCAACTCAATCACCAATCGTAAGGAAATCAACCATAATTAAACAAAAAGTTGGGTGGTAGGTTAACAGAGACCCCCGATATCATAGTGGAGGGTTAACAGAAACCAAGTGCCATCGTGGTGAGTTTCTAGCAGGCATAAATGGGAAGCTAACGACACCTTAGCCGGATCTCTCCCGCTATTTTTTCAGAAGTTGCATGCAACTCAAGCACCAATCGTACGGAAATCAACCATAATTAAACAGAGATTTGGGTGTTAGGTTAACAGAGACCTCCGATATCACAGTGGTGGGTTAACAGAAACCAAGTGCCATCGTGGTGAGTTTCTAGCAGGCATTAAGGGAAAGCTATTGACACCTTAGCCGCACCCCTTGCTTAAGTTTTCCACAAGTTGCATGCAAATCAAGCTGCAATCGTAGGGAAATCAACCATAATTAAATAGAAATTTGGGTGGGAGGTTAACAGAGACCTCCGATATCAAAGTGGTGGGTTAACAGAAACCAAGTGCCATCGTGGTGAGTTTCTAGCAGGCATAAATGGGAAGCTAACGACACCTTAGCCGGATCTCTCGCGCTATTTTTTCAGTAGTTGCATGCAACTCAAGCACCAATCGTAAGGAAATCAACCATAATTAAACAAAAATTTGGGTGGTAGGTTAACAGAGACCCCAGATATCATAGTGGTGGGTTAACAGAAACCAAGTGCCATCGCGGTGAGTTTCTAGCAGGCATAAATGGGAAGCTAGCGACACCTTAGGCGGATCTCTCGCGCTATTTTTTCAGAAGTTGCATGCAACTCAAGCACCAATCGTACGGAAATTCAACCATAATTAAACAGAAATTTGGGTGGTAGGTTAACAGAGACCTCCGATATCATAGTGGTGGGTTAACAGAAACCAAGTGCCATCGTGGTGAGTTTCTAGCAGGCATAATGGGGAAGCTAACGACACCTTAGCCGGATCTCTCGCGCTATTTTTTCAGAAGTTGCATGCAACTCAAGCACCAATCGTACGGAAATCAACCATAATTAAACAGAAATTTGGGTAGTAGGTTAACAGAGAGCCCCGATATCATAGTGGTGGGTTAACAGAAACCAAGTGCCATCATGGTGAGTTTCTAGCAGGCATAAATGGGAAGCTAACGAGACCTTAGCCGGATCTCTCGCGCTATTTTTTTCAGAAGTTGCATGCAACTCAAGCACCAATCGTACGGAAATCAACCATAATTAAACAGAAATTTGGGTGGTAGGTTAACAGAGACCCCCGATATCATAGTGGTGGGTTAACAGAAACCAAGTGCCATCGTGGTGAGTTTCTAGCAGGCATAAATGGGAAGCTAACGACACCTTAGCCGGATCTCTCGCGCTATTTTTTCAGAAGTTGCATGCAACTCAAGCACCAATCGTACGGAAATCAAGCATAATTAAACAGAAATTTGGGTGGTAGGTTAACAGAGACCCCCGATATCATAGTGGTGGGCTAACAGAAACCAAGTGCCATCGTGGTGAGTTTCTAGCAGGCATAAATGGGAAGCTAACGACACCTTAGCCGGATCTCTAGCGCTATTTTTTCAGAAGTTGCATGCAACTCAATCACCAATCGTAAGGAAATCAACCATAATTAAACAAAAAGTTGGGTGGTAGGTTAACAGAGACCCCCGATATCATAGTGGAGGGTTAACAGAAACCAAGTGCCATCGTGTTGAGTTTCTAGCAGGCATAAATGGGAAGCTAACGACACCTTAGCCGGATCTCTCCCGCTATTTTTTCAGAAGTTGCATGCAACTCAAGCACCAATCGTACGGAAATCAACCATAATTAAACAGAGATTTGGGTGTTAGGTTAACAGAGACCTCCGATATCATAGTGGTGGGTTAACAGAAACCAAGTGCCATCATGGTGAGTTTCTAGCCGGCATAAATGGGAAGCTAACGACACCTTAGCCGGATCTCTAGCGCTATTTTTTCAGAAGTTGCATGCAACTCAATCACCAATCGTAAGGAAATCAACCATAATTAAACAAAAATTTGGGTGATAGGTTAACAGAGACCCCCGATATCATAGTGGTGGGTTAACAGAAACCAAGTGCCATCGTGGTGAGTTTCTAGCAGGCATAAATGGGAAGCTAACGACACCTTAACCGGATCTCTCCCGCTATTTTTTCAGAAGTTGCATGCAACTCAAGCACCAATCGTACGGAAATCAACCATAATTAACCAGAAATTTGGGTGTTAGGTTAACAGAGACCTCCGATATCATAGTGGTGGGTTAACAGAAACCAAGTGGCATCGTAGTGAGTTTCTAGCAGGCATAATGGGGACGCTAACGACAGCTCAGCCGGATCTCTCGCGCTATTTTTTCAGAAGTTGCATGCAAACCAAACACCAATCGTACGGAAATCAACTATAATTAAACAAAAAATTGGGTGGTATGTAGGTTAACAGAGACCTCCAATATCACAGTGGTGGGTTAACAGAAACCAAGTGCCATCGTGGTGAGTTTCTAGCAGGCATTAAGGGAAAGCTATTGACACCTTAGCCGCACCCCTTGCTTAAGTTTTCCACAAGTTGCATGCAAATCAAGCAGCAATCGTAGGGAAATCAACCATAATTAAATAGAAATTTGGGTGGTAGGTTAACAGAGACCTCCGATATCAAAGTGGTGGGTTAACAGAAACCAAGTGCCATCGTGGTGAGTTTCTAGCAGGCATAAATGGGAAGCTAACGACACCTTAGCCGGATCTCTCGCGCTATTTTTTCAGTAGTTGCATGCAACTCAAGCACCAATCGTAAGGAAATCAACCATAATTAAACAAAAATTTGGGTGGTAGGTTAACAGAGACCCCCGATATCATAGTGGTGGGTTAACAGAAACCAAGTGCCATCGCGGTGAGTTTCTAGCAGGCATAAATGGGAAGCTAGCGACACCTTAGCCGGATCTCTCGCGCTATTTTTTCAGAAGTTGCATGCAACTCAAGCACCAATCGTATGGAAATCAACCATAATTAAACAGAAATTTGGGTGGTAGGTTAACAGAGACCTCCGATATCATAGTGATGGGTTAACAGAAACCAAGTGCCATCGTGGTGAGTTTCTAGCAGGCATAATGGGGAAGCTAACGACACCTTAGCCGGATCTCTCGCGCTATTTTTTCAGAAGTTGCATGTAACTCAAGCACCAATCGTACGGAAATCAACCATAATTAAACAGAAATTTGGGTGGTAGGTTAACAGAGAGCCCCGATATCATAGTGGTGGGTTAACAGAAACCAAGTGCCATCGTGGTGAGTTTCTAGCAGGCATAAATGGGAAGCTAACGAGACCTTAGCCGGATCTCTCGCGCTATTTTTTCAGAAGTTGCATGCAACTCAAGCACCAATCGTACGGAAATAAACCATAATTAAACAAAAATTTGGGTGGTAGGTTAACAGAGACCCCCGATATCATAGTGGTGGGTTAACAGAAACCAACTGCCATCATGGTTAGTTTCTAGCAGGCATAAATGGGAAGCTAACGACACCTTAGCCGGCTCTCTCGCGCTATTTTTTCAGAAGTTGCTTGCAACTCAAGCACCAATCGTACGGAAATCAACCATAATTAAACATAAATTTGGGTGTTAGGTTAAGAGAGACCTCCGATATCATAGTGGTGGGTTAACAGAAACCAAGTGCCATCATGGTGAGTTTCTAGCAGGCATAAATGGGAAGCTAACGACACCTTAGCCGGATCTCTAGCGCTATTTTTTCAGAAGTTGCATGCAACTCAATCACCAATCGTAAGGAAATCAACCATAATTAAACAAAAATTTGGGTGGTAGGTTAACAGAGACCCCCGATATCATAGTGGTGGGTTAACAGAAACCAAGTGCCATTATGGTGAGTTTCTAGCAGGCATAAATGGGAAGCTAACGACACCTTAGCCGGATCTCTCGCGCTATTTTTTCAGAAGTTGCATGCAACTCAAGCACCAATCGTACGGAAATCAACCATAATTAAGCAGAAATTTGGGTGTTAGGTTAACAGAGACCTCCGATATCATAGTGGTGGGTTAACAGAAACCAAGTGCCATCGTAGTGAGTTTCTAGCAGGCATAATGGGGAAGCTAACGACACCTCAGCCGGATCTCTCGCGCTATTTTTTCAGAAGTTGCATGCAAACAAAACACCAATCGTACTGAAATCAACTATAATTAAACAAAAAATGGGGTGGTAGGTTAACAGAGACCTCCGATATCACAGTGGTGGGTTAACAGAAACCAAGTGCCATCCTGGTGAGTTTCTAGCAGGCATTAAGGGGAAGCTATTGACACCTTAGCCGCACTCGTTGCTTAAGTTTTCCACAAGTTGCATGCAAATCAAGCAGCAATCGTAGGGAAATCAACCATAATTAAATAGAAATTTGGGTGGTAGGTTAACAGAGGCCTCCGATATCATAGTGGTGGGTTAACAGAAACCAAGTGCCATCGTAGTGAGTTTCTAGCAGGCATAATGGGGAAGCTAACGACACCTCAGCCGGATCTCTCGCGCTATTTTTTCAGAAGTTGCATGCAAACAAAACACCAATCGTACTGAAATCAACTATAATTAAACAAAAAATGGGGTGGTAGGTTAACAGAGACCTCCGATATCACAGTGGTGGGTTAACAGAAACCAAGTGCCATCCTGGTGAGTTTCTAGCAGGCATTAAGGGGAAGCTATTGACACCTTAGCCGCACTCGTTGCTTAAGTTTTCCACAAGTTGCATGCAAATCAAGCAGCAATCGTAGGGAAATCAACCATAATTAAATAGAAATGTGGGTGGTAGGTTAACAGAGGCCTCCGATATCATAGTGGTGGGTTAACAGAAACCAAGTGCCTTCATGGTGAGTTTCTAGCAGGCATAAATGGGAAGCTAACGACACCTTAGCCGGTTCTCTAGCGCTATTTTTTCAGAAGTTGCATGCAACTCAAGCACCAATCGTAAGGAAATCAACCATAATTAAACAAAAATTTGGGTGGTAGGTTAACAGAGACCCCCGATATCATAGTGGTGGGTTAACAGAAACCAAGTGCCATCATGGTGAGTTTCTAGCAGGCATAAATGGGAAGCTAACGACACCTTAGCCGGATCTCTCGCGCTATTCTTTCAGAAGTTGCATGCAACTCAATCACCAATCGTACGGAAATCAACCATAATTAAACAGAAATTTGGGTGGTAGGTTAACAGAGACCTCCGATATCACAGTGGTGGGTTAACACAAACCAAGTGCCATTGTGGTGAGTTTCTAGCAGGCATTAAGGGGAAGCTGTTAACACCTTAGCCGCACCCCTTGCTTAAGTTTTCCACAAGTTGCATGCAAATCAAGCACCAATCTTACGGAAATCAACCATAATTAAACAAAAATTTGGGTGGTAGGTTAATAGAGACCTCCGATAACAGAGTGGTGGGTTAACCAAAACCAAGTGCTATCGTGGTGAGTTTCTAGCGGGCATAATGGGGAAGCTAACGACACCTTAGCCGGATCTCTCGCGCTATTTTTTCAGAAGTTGCATGCAAATCAAGCAGCAATCGTACGGAAATCAACCATAATTAAATAGAAATTTGGGTGGTAGGTTAACAGAGACCTCCGATATCATAGTGGTGGGTTAACAGAAACCAAGTGGTATCGTGGTGAGTTTCTAGCAGGCATAAATGGGAAGCTAACGACACCTTAGCCGGATCTCTCGCGCTATTTTTTCAGAAGTTGCATGCAACTCAAGCACCAATCGTAAGGAAATCAACCATAATTAAACAAAAATTTGGGTGGTAGGTTAACAGAGCCCCCGATATCATAGTGGTGGGTTAACAGAAACCACGTGCCATCGTGGTGAGTTTCTAGCAGGCATAGATGGGAAGCTAACGACACCTTAGCCGGATCTCTCGCGCTATTTTTTCAGAAGTTGCATGCAACTCAAGCACCAATCGTACGGAAATCAACCATAATTAAACAGAAATTTGGGTGGTAGGTTAACAGAGACCTCCGATATCATAGTGGTGGGTTAACAGAAACCAAGTGCCATCGTGGTGAGTTTCTAGCAGGCATAATAGGGAAGCTAACGACACCTTAGCCGGATCTCTCGCGCTATTTTTTCAGAAGTTGCATGCAACTCAAGCACCAATCGTACGGAAATCAACCATAATTAAACAGAAATTTGGGTGGTAGGTTAACAGTGACCCCCGATATCATAGTGGTGGGTTAACAGAAACCAAGTGCCATCGTGGTGAGTTTCTAGCAGGCATAAATGGGAAGCTAACGACACCTTAGCCGGATCTCTCGCGCTATTTTTTCAGAAGTTGCATGCAACTCAAGCACCAATCGTACGGAAATCAACCATAATTAAACGGAAATTTGGGTGGTAGGTTAACAGAGACCTCCGATATCACAGTGGTGGGTTAACAGAAACCAAGTGCCATCGTGGTGAGTTTCTAGCAGGCATAAATGGGAAGCTAACGACACCTTAGCCGGATCTCTCGCGCTATTTTTTCAGAAGTTGCATGCAACTCAAGCACCAATCGTACGGAAATCAACCATAATTAAGCAGAAATTTGGGTGTTAGGTTAACAGAGACCTCCGATATCATAGTGGTGGGTTAACAGAAACCAAGTGGCATCGTAGTGAGTTTCTAGCAGGCATAATGGGGAAGCTAACGACAGCTCAGCCGGATCTCTCGCGCTATTTTTTCAGAAGTTGCATGCAAACCAAACACCAATCGTACGGAAATCAACTATAATTAAACAAAAAATTGGGTGGTATGTAGGTTAACAGAGACCTCCGATATCACAGTGGTGGGTTAACAGAAACCAAGTGCCGTCGTGGTGAGTTTCTAGCAGGCATTAAGGGGAAGCTATTGACACCTTAGCCGGATCTCTCGCGCTATTTTTTCAGAAGTTGCATGCAACTCAAGCACCAATCGTACGGAAATCAACCATAATTAAGCAGAAATTTGGGTGTTAGGTTAACAGAGACCTCCGATATCATAGTGGTGGGTTAACAGAAACCAAGTGCCATCGTAGTGAGTTTCTAGCAGGCATAATGGGGAAGCTAACGACACCTCAGCCGGATCTCTCGCGCTATTTTTTCAGAAGTTGCATGCAAACAAAACACCAATCGTACTGAAATCAACTATAATTAAACAAAAAATTGGGTGGTAGGTTAACAGAGACCTCCGATATCACAGTGGTGGGTTAACAGAAACCAAGTTCCATCATGGTGAGTTTCTAGCAGGCATTAAGGGGAAGCTATTGGCACCTTAGCCGCACCCGTTGCTTAAGTTTTCCACAAGTTGCATGCAAATCAAGCAGCAATCGTAGGGAAATCAACCATAATTAAATAGAAATTTGGGTGGTAGGTTAACAGAGGCCTCCGATATCATAGTGGTGGGTTAACAGAAACCAAGTGCCATCGTGGTGAGTTTCTAGCAGGCATAAAGGGGAAGCTAACGACACCTTAGCCGGTTCTCTAGCGCTATTTTTTCAGAAGTTGCATGCAACTCAAGCACCAATCGTAAGGAAATCAACCATAATTAAACAAAAATTTGGGTGGTAGGTTAAAAGAGACCCCCGATATCATAGTGGTGGGTTAACAGAAACCAAGTGCCATCATGGTGAGTTTCTAGCAGGCATAAATGGGAAGCTAACGACACCTTAGCCGGATCTCTCGCGCTATTCTTTCAGAAGTTGCATGCAACTCAATCACCAATCGTACGGAAATCAACCATAATTAAACAGACATTTGGGTGGTAGGTTAACAGAGACCTCCGATATCACAGTGGTGAGTTAATAGAAACCAAGTGCCATTGTGGTGAGTTTCTAGCAGGCATTAAGGGGAAGCTGCTAACACCTTAGCCGCACCCCTTGCTTAAGTTTTCCACAAGTTGCATGCAAATCAAGCACCAATCTTACGGAAATCAACCATAATTAAAAAAAAATTTGGGTGGTAGGTTAATAGAGACCTCCGATAACACAGTGGTGGGTTAACCGAAACCAAGTGCTATCGTGGTGAGTTTCTAGCGGGCATAAAGGGGAAGCTAACGACACCTTCGCCGGATCTCTCGCGCTATTTTTTCAGAAGTTGCATGCAAATCAAGCAGCAATCGTACGGAAATCAACCATAATTAAATAGAAATTTGGGTGATAGGTTAACAGAGACCTCCGATATCATAGTGGTGGGTTAACAGAAACCAAGTGGTATCGTGGTGAGTTTCTAGCAGGCATAAATGGGAAGCTAACGACACCTTAGCCGGATCTCTCGCGCTATTTTTTCAGAAGTTGCATGCAACTCAAGCACCAATCGTAAGGAAATCAACCATAATTAAACAAAAATTTGGGTGGTAGGTTAACAGAGCCCCCGATATCATAGTGGTGGGTTAACAGAACCCAAGTGCCATCGTGGTGAGTTTCTAGCAGGCATAAATGGGAAGCTAACGACACCTTAGCCGGATCTCTCGCGCTATTTTTTCAGAAGTTGCATGCAACTCAAGCACCAATCGTACGGAAATCAACCATAATTAAACATAAATTTGGGCGGTAGGTTAACAGAGACCTCCGATATCATAGTGGTGGGTTAACAGAAACCAAGTGCCATCGTGGTGAGTTTCTAGCAGGCATAATGGGGAAGCTAACGACACCTTAGCCGGATCTCTCGAGCTATTTTTTCAGAAGTTGCATGCAACTCAAGCACCAATCGTACGGAAATCAACCATAATTAAACAGAAATTTGGGTGGTAGGTTAACAGTGACCCCCGATATCATAGTGGTGGGTTAACAGAAACCAAGTGCCATCGTGGTGAGTTTCTAGCAGGCATAAATGGGAAGCTAACGACACCTTAGCCGGATCTCTCGCGCTATTTTTTCAGAAGTTGCATGCAACTCAAGCACCAATCGTACGGAAATCAACCATAATTGAACAGAAATTTGGGTGGTAGGTTAACAGAGACCTCCGATATCACAGTGGTGGGTTAACAGAAACCAAGTGCCAACGTGGTGAGTTTCTAGCAGGCATAAATGGGAAGCTAGCGACACCTTAGCCGGATCTCTCGCGCTATTTTTTCAGAAGTTGCATGCAACTCAAGCACCAATCGTACGGAAATCAACCATAATTAAACAGAAATTTGGGTGGTAGGTTAACAGAGACCTCCGATTTCATAGTGGTGGGTTAACAGAAACCAAGTGCCATCGTGGTGAGTTTCTAGCAGGCATAATGGGGAAGCTAACGACACCTTAGCCGGACCTCTCGCGCTATTTTTTCAGAAGTTGCATGCAACTCAAGCACCAATCGTACGGAAATCAACCATAATTAAACAGAAATTTGGGTGGTAGGTTAACAGTGACCCCCGATATCATAGTGGTGGGTTAAAAGAAACCAAGTGCCATCGTGGTGAGTTTCTAGCAGGCATAAATGGGAAGCTAACGACACCTTAGCCGGATCTCTCGCGCTATTTTTTCAGAAGTTGCATGCAACTCAAGCACCAATCGTACGGAAATCAACCATAATTAAACAGAAATTTGGGTGGTAGGTTAACAGAGACCTCCGATATCACAGTGGTGGGTTAACAGAAATCAAGTGCCATCGTGGTGAGTTTCTAGCAGTCATAATGGGGAAGCTAACGACGCCTTAGCCGGATCTCTCGCGCTATTTTTTCAGAAGTTGCATGCAACTTAAGCACCAATCGTACGGAAATCAACCATAATTAAACAGAAATTTGGGTGGTAGGTTAACAGTGACCTCCGATATCACAGTGGTGGGTTAACAGAAACCAAGTGCCATCGTGGTGAGTTTCTAGCAGGCATAAATGGGAAGCTAACGACAGCTTAGCCGGATCTCTCGCGCTATTTTTTCAGAAGTTGCATGCAACTCAAGCCCCAATCGTACGGAAATCAACCATAATTAAACAGAAATTTGGGTGGTAGGTTAACAGAGACCTCCGATATCATAGTGGTGGGTTAACAGAAACCAAGTGCCATCGTGGTGAGAGTCTAGCAGGCATAAATGGGAAGCTAACGACACCTTAGCCGGATCCCTCGCGCTATTTTTTCAGAAGTTGCATGCAACTCAAGCACCAATCGTACGGAAATCAACCATAATTAAACAGAAATTTGGGTAATAGGTTAACAGAGACCTCCGATATCACAGTGGTGGGTTAACAGAAACTAAGTGCCACCGTGGTGAGTTTCTAGCAGGCATAAATGGGAAGCTAGCGACACCTTAGCCGGATCTCTCGCGCTATTTGTTCAGAAGTTGCATGCAACTCAAGCACCAATCGTGCGGAAATCAACCATAATTAAACAGAAATTTGGGTGGTAGGTTAACAGAGACCTCCGATATCATAGTGGTGGGTTAACAGAAACCAAGTGCCATCGTGGTGAGTTTCTAGCAGGCATAATGGGGAAGCTAACGACGCCTTAGCCGGATCTCTCGCGCTATTTTTTCAGAAGTTGCATGCAACTCAAGCACCAATCGTACGGAAATCAACCATAATTAAACAGAAATTTGGGTGGTAGGTTAACAGTGACCCCCGATATCATAGTGGTGGGTTAACAGTAACCAAGTGCCATCGTGGTGAGTTTCTAGCAGGCATAAATGGGAAGCTAACGACATCTTAGCCGGATCTCTCGCGCTATTTTTTCAGAAGTTGCATGCAACTCAAGCACCAATCGTACGGAAATCAACCATAATTAAACAGAAATTTGGGTGGTAGGTTAACAGAGACCTCCGATATCACAGTGGTGGGTTAACAGAAACCAAGTGCCAACGTGGTGAGTTTCTAGCAGGCATAAATGGGAAGCTAGCGACACCTTAGCCGGATCTCTCGCGCTATTTTTTCAGAAGTTGCATGCAACTCAAGCACCAATCGTACGGAAATCAACCATAATTAAACAGAAATTTGGGTGGTAGGTTAACAGAGACCTCCGATTTCATAGTGGTGGGTTAACAGAAACCAAGTGCCATCGTGGTGAGTTTCTAGCAGGCATAATGGGGAAGCTAACGACACCTTAGCCGGACCTCTCGCGCTATTTTTTCAGAAGTTGCATGCAACTCAAGCACCAATCGTACGGAAATCAACCATAATTAAACAGAAATTTGGGTGGTAGGTTAACAGTGACCCCCGATATCATAGTGGTGGGTTAAAAGAAACCAAGTGCCATCGTGGTGAGTTTCTAGCAGGCATAAATGGGAAGCTAACGACACCTTAGCCGGATCTCTCGCGCTATTTTTTCAGAAGTTGCATGCAACTCAAGCACCAATCGTACGGAAATCAACCATAATTAAACAGAAATTTGGGTGGTAGGTTAACAGAGACCTCCGATATCACAGTGGTGGGTTAACAGAAATCAAGTGCCATCGTGGTGAGTTTCTAGCAGTCATAATGGGGAAGCTAACGACGCCTTAGCCGGATCTCTCGCGCTATTTTTTCAGAAGTTGCATGCAACTTAAGCACCAATCGTACGGAAATCAACCATAATTAAACAGAAATTTGGGTGGTAGGTTAACAGTGACCTCCGATATCACAGTGGTGGGTTAACAGAAACCAAGTGCCATCGTGGTGAGTTTCTAGCAGGCATAAATGGGAAGCTAACGACAGCTTAGCCGGATCTCTCGCGCTATTTTTTCAGAAGTTGCATGCAACTCAAGCCCCAATCGTACGGAAATCAACCATAATTAAACAGAAATTTGGGTGGTAGGTTAACAGAGACCTCCGATATCATAGTGGTGGGTTAACAGAAACCAAGTGCCATCGTGGTGAGAGTCTAGCAGGCATAAATGGGAAGCTAACGACACCTTAGCCGGATCCCTCGCGCTATTTTTTCAGAAGTTGCATGCAACTCAAGCACCAATCGTACGGAAATCAACCATAATTAAACAGAAATTTGGGTAATAGGTTAACAGAGACCTCCGATATCACAGTGGTGGGTTAACAGAAACTAAGTGCCACCGTGGTGAGTTTCTAGCAGGCATAAATGGGAAGCTAGCGACACCTTAGCCGGATCTCTCGCGCTATTTGTTCAGAAGTTGCATGCAACTCAAGCACCAATCGTGCGGAAATCAACCATAATTAAACAGAAATTTGGGTGGTAGGTTAACAGAGACCTCCGATATCATAGTGGTGGGTTAACAGAAACCAAGTGCCATCGTGGTGAGTTTCTAGCAGGCATAATGGGGAAGCTAACGACGCCTTAGCCGGATCTCTCGCGCTATTTTTTCAGAAGTTGCATGCAACTCAAGCACCAATCGTACGGAAATCAACCATAATTAAACAGAAATTTGGGTGGTAGGTTAACAGTGACCCCCGATATCATAGTGGTGGGTTAACAGTAACCAAGTGCCATCGTGGTGAGTTTCTAGCAGGCATAAATGGGAAGCTAACGACATCTTAGCCGGATCTCTCGCGCTATTTTTTCAGAAGTTGCATGCAACTCAAGCACCAATCGTACGGAAATCAACCATAATTAAACAGAAATTTGGGTGTTAGGTTAACAGAGACCTCCGATGTCACAGTGGTGGGTTAACAGAAACCAAGTGCCATCGTGGTGAGTTTCTAGCAGGCATAAATGGGAAGCTAACGACACCTTAGCCGGATCCCTCGCGCTATTTTTTCAGAAGTTGCATGCAACTCAAGCACCAATCGTACAAAATCAACCATAATTAAACAGAAATTTGGGTGGTAGGTTAACAGATACCCCCGATATCATAGTGGTGGGTTAACAGAAACCAAGTGCCATCGTGGTGAGTTTCTAGCAGGCATAAATGGGAAGCTAACGACACCTTAGCCGGATCTCCCGCGCTATTTTTTCAGAAGTTGCATGCAACTCAAGCACCAATCGTACGGAAATCAACTATAATTAAACAGAGATTTGGGTGTTAGGTTAACAGAGACCTCCGATATCATAGTGGTGGGTTAACAGAAACCAAGTGCCATCGTGGTGAGTTTCTAGCAGGCATAAATGGGAAGCTAACGACACCTTAGCCGGATCTCTAGTTGCATGCAACTCAATCACCAATCGTAAGGAAATCAACCATAATTAAACAAAAATTTGGGTGGTAGGTTAACAGAGACCCCGATATCATAGTGGTGGGTTAACAGAAACCAAGTGCCATCGTGGTGAATTTCTAGCAGGCATAAATGGGAAGCTAACGACACCTTTGCCGGAACTCTCGCGCTATTTTTTCAGAAGTTGCATGCAACTCAAGCACCAATCGTACGGAAATCAACCATAATTAAGCAGAAATTTGGGTGTTAGGTTAACAGAGACCTCCGATGTCATAGTGGTGGGTTAACAGAAACCAAGTGCTATCGTGGTGAGTTTCTAGCAGGCATAATGGGGAAGCTATTGACATCTTAGCCGCACGCCTTGCTTAAGTTTTCCACAAGTTGCATGCAAATCAAGCACCAATCGTACGGAAATCAACCATAATTAAACAAAAATTTAGGTGGTAGGTTAATAGCGACCTCCGATATCACAGTGGTGGGTTAACAGAAACCAAGTGCTATCGTGGTAAGTTTCTAGCAGGCATAAAGGGGAAGCTAACGACACCTTAGCCGGATCTCTCGCGCTAATTTTTCAGAAGTTGCATGCAACTCAAGCACCAATCGTACGGAAATCAACCATAATTAAACAGAAATTTGGGTGGTAGGTTAACAGAGACCTCCGATATCATAGTGGTGGGCTAACAGAAACCAAGTGCCATCGTGGTGAGTTTCTAGCACGCATAATGGGGAAGCTAACGACGCCTTAGCCGGATCTCTCGCGCTATTTTTTCAGAAGTTGCATGCAAATCAAGCACCAATCGTACGGAAATCAACCATAATTAAACAGAAATTTGGGTGGTAGGTTAACAGTGACCCCCGATATCATAGTGGTGGGTTAACAGAAACCAAGTGCCATCGTGGTGAGTTTCTAGCAGGCATAAATGGGAAGCTAACGACATCTTAGCCGGATCTCTCGCGCTATTTTTTCAGAAGTTGCATGCAACTCAAGCACCAATCGTACGGAAATCAACCATAATTAAACAGAAATTTGGGTGGTAGGTTAACAGATACCCCCGATATCATAGTGGTGGGTTAACAGAAACCAAGTGCCATCGTGGTGAGTTTCTAGCAGGCATAAATGGGAAGCTAACGACACCTTAGCCGGATCTCCCGCGCTATTTTTTCAGAAGTTGCATGCAACTCAAGCACCAATCGAACGGAAATCAACCATAATTAAACAGAAATTTGGGTGGTAGGATAACAGAGACCCCCGATATCATAGTGGTGGGTTAACAGAAACCAAGTGCCATCATGGTGAGTTTCTAGCAGGCATAAATGGGAAGCTAACGACACCTCAGCCGGATCTCTCGCGCTATTTTTTCAGAAGTTGCATGCAACTCAAGCACCAATCGTACGGAAATCAACCATAATTAAACAAAAATTTAGGTGGTAGGTTAATAGCGACCTCCGATATCACAGTGGTGGGTTAACAGAAACCAAGTGCTATCGTGGTGAGTTTCTAGCAGGCATAATGGGGAAGCTATTGACATCTTAGCCGCACGCCTTGCTTCAGTTTTCCACAAGTTGCATGCAAATCAAGCACCAATCGTACGGAAATCAACCATAATTAAACAAAAATTTAGGTGGTAGGTTAATAGCGACCTCCGATATCACAGTGGTGGGTTAACAGAAACCAAGTGCTATCGTGGTGAGTTTCTAACAGGCATAAAGGGGAAGCTAACGACACCTTAGAAGGATCTCTCGCGCTAATTTTTCAGAAGTTGCATGCAACTCAAGCACCAATCGTACGGAAATCAACCATAATTAAACAGAAATTTGGGTGGTAGGTTAACAGAGACCTCCGATATCATAGTGGTGGGTTAACAGAAACCAAGTGCCATCGTGGTGAGTTTCTAGCAGGCATAATGGGGAAGCTAACGACGCCTTAGCCGGATCTCTCGCGCTATTTTTTCAGAAGTTGCATGCAACTCAAGCACCAATCGTACGGAAATCAACCATAATTAAACAGAAATTTGGGTGGTAGGTTAACAGAGACCTCCGATATCATAGTGGTGGGTTAACAGAAACCAAGTGCCATCGTGGTGAGTTTCTAGCAGGCATAAATGGGAGGCTAACGACACCTTCGCCGGAACTCTAGTTGCATGCAACTCAATCACCAATCGTAAGGAAATCAACCATAATTAAACAGAAATTTGGGTAGTAGGTTGACAGATACCCCCGATATCATAGTGGTGGGTTAACAGAAACCAAGTGCCATCGTGGTGAGTTTCTAGCAGGCATAAATGGGAAGCTAACGACACCTTAGCCGGATCTCTCGCGCTATTTTTTCAGAAATTGCATGCAACTCAAGCACCAATCGTACGGAAATCAACCATAATTAAACAGAAATTTGGGAGTTAGGTTAACAGAGACCTCCGATATCATAGTCGTGGGTTAACAGAAACCAAGTGCCATCGTGGTGAGTTTCGAGCAGGCATAAATGGGAAGCTAACGACACCTTAGCCGGATCTCTAGCGCTATTTTTTCAGAAGTTGCATGCAACTCAATCACCAATCGTACGGAAATCAACCATAATTAAACAGAAATTTGGGAGTTAGGTTAACAGAGACCTCCGATATCATAGTGGTGGGTTAACAGAAACCAAGTGCCATCGTGGTGAGTTTCTAGCAGGCATAAATGGGAAGCTAACGACACCTTAGCCGGATCTCTCGCGCTATTTTTTCAGAAGTTGCATGCAACTCAAGCACCAATCGTAAGGAAATCAACCATAATTAAACAAAAATTTGGGTGGTAGGTTAAAAGAGACCCCCGATATCATAGTGGTGGGTTAACAGAAACCAAGTGCCATCATGGTGAGTTTCTAGCAGGCATAAATGGGAAGCTAACGACACCTTAGCCGGATCTCTCGCGCTATTCTTTCAGAAGTTGCATGCAACTCAATCACCAATCGTACGGAAATCAACCATAATTAAACAGACATTTGGGTGGTAGGTTAACAGAGACCTCCGATATCACAGTGGTGGGTTAACAGAAACCAAGTGCCATTGTGGTGAGTTTCTAGCAGGCATTAAGGGGAAGCTGTTAACACCTTAGCCGCACCCCTTGCTTAAGTTTTCCACAAGTTGCATGCAAATCAAGCACCAATCTTACGGAAATCAACCATAATTAAAAAAAAATTTGGGTGGTAGGTTAATAGAGACCTCCGATAACACAGTGGTGGGTTAACCGAAACCAAGTGCTATCGTGGTGAGTTTCTAGCGGGCATAAAGGGGAAGCTAACGACACCTTCGCCGGATCTCTCGCGCTATTTTTTCAGAAGTTGCATGCAAATCAAGCAGCAATCGTACGGAAATCAACCATAATTAAATAGAAATTTGGGTGATAGGTTAACAGAGACCTCCGATATCATAGTGGTGGGTTAACAGAAACCAAGTGGTATCGTGGTGAGTTTCTAGCAGGCATAAATGGGAAGCTAACGACACCTTAGCCGGATCTCTCGCGCTATTTTTTCAGAAGTTGCATGCAACTCAAGCACCAATCGTAAGGAAATCAACCATAATTAAACAAAAATTTGGGTGGTAGGTTAACAGAGCCCCCGATATCATAGTGGTGGGTTAACAGAACCCAAGTGCCATCGTGGTGAGTTTCTAGCAGGCATAAATGGGAAGCTAACGACACCTTAGCCGGATCTCTCGCGCTATTTTTTCAGAAGTTGCATGCAACTCAAGCACCAATCGTACGGAAATCAACCATAATTAAACATAAATTTGGGCGGTAGGTTAACAGAGACCTCCGATATCATAGTGGTGGGTTAACAGAAACCAAGTGCCATCGTGGTGAGTTTCTAGCAGGCATAATGGGGAAGCTAACGACACCTTAGCCGGATCTCTCGCGCTATTTTTTCAGAAGTTGCATGCAACTCAAGCACCAATCGTACGGAAATCAACCATAATTAAACAGAAATTTGGGTGGTAGGTTAACAGTGACCCCCGATATCATAGTGGTGGGTTAACAGAAACCAAGTGCCATCGTGGTGAGTTTCTAGCAGGCATAAATGGGAAGCTAACGACACCTTAGCCGGATCTCTCGCGCTATTTTTTCAGAAGTTGCATGCAACTCAAGCACCAATCGTACGGAAATCAACCATAATTGAACAGAAATTTGGGTGGTAGGTTAACAGAGACCTCCGATATCACAGTGGTGGGTTAACAGAAACCAAGTGCCAACGTGGTGAGTTTCTAGCAGGCATAAATGGGAAGCTAGCGACACCTTAGCCGGATCTCTCGCGCTATTTTTTCAGAAGTTGCATGCAACTCAAGCACCAATCGTACGGAAATCAACCATAATTAAACAGAAATTTGGGTGGTAGGTTAACAGAGACCTCCGATTTCATAGTGGTGGGTTAACAGAAACCAAGTGCCATCGTGGTGAGTTTCTAGCAGGCATAATGGGGAAGCTAACGACACCTTAGCCGGACCTCTCGCGCTATTTTTTCAGAAGTTGCATGCAACTCAAGCACCAATCGTACGGAAATCAACCATAATTAAACAGAAATTTGGGTGGTAGGTTAACAGTGACCCCCGATATCATAGTGGTGGGTTAAAAGAAACCAAGTGCCATCGTGGTGAGTTTCTAGCAGGCATAAATGGGAAGCTAACGACACCTTAGCCGGATCTCTCGCGCTATTTTTTCAGAAGTTGCATGCAACTCAAGCACCAATCGTACGGAAATCAACCATAATTAAACAGAAATTTGGGTGGTAGGTTAACAGAGACCTCCGATATCACAGTGGTGGGTTAACAGAAATCAAGTGCCATCGTGGTGAGTTTCTAGCAGTCATAATGGGGAAGCTAACGACGCCTTAGCCGGATCTCTCGCGCTATTTTTTCAGAAGTTGCATGCAACTTAAGCACCAATCGTACGGAAATCAACCATAATTAAACAGAAATTTGGGTGGTAGGTTAACAGTGACCTCCGATATCACAGTGGTGGGTTAACAGAAACCAAGTGCCATCGTGGTGAGTTTCTAGCAGGCATAAATGGGAAGCTAACGACAGCTTAGCCGGATCTCTCGCGCTATTTTTTCAGAAGTTGCATGCAACTCAAGCCCCAATCGTACGGAAATCAACCATAATTAAACAGAAATTTGGGTGGTAGGTTAACAGAGACCTCCGATATCATAGTGGTGGGTTAACAGAAACCAAGTGCCATCGTGGTGAGAGTCTAGCAGGCATAAATGGGAAGCTAACGACACCTTAGCCGGATCCCTCGCGCTATTTTTTCAGAAGTTGCATGCAACTCAAGCACCAATCGTACGGAAATCAACCATAATTAAACAGAAATTTGGGTAATAGGTTAACAGAGACCTCCGATATCACAGTGGTGGGTTAACAGAAACTAAGTGCCACCGTGGTGAGTTTCTAGCAGGCATAAATGGGAAGCTAGCGACACCTTAGCCGGATCTCTCGCGCTATTTGTTCAGAAGTTGCATGCAACTCAAGCACCAATCGTGCGGAAATCAACCATAATTAAACAGAAATTTGGGTGGTAGGTTAACAGAGACCTCCGATATCATAGTGGTGGGTTAACAGAAACCAAGTGCCATCGTGGTGAGTTTCTAGCAGGCATAATGGGGAAGCTAACGACGCCTTAGCCGGATCTCTCGCGCTATTTTTTCAGAAGTTGCATGCAACTCAAGCACCAATCGTACGGAAATCAACCATAATTAAACAGAAATTTGGGTGGTAGGTTAACAGTGACCCCCGATATCATAGTGGTGGGTTAACAGTAACCAAGTGCCATCGTGGTGAGTTTCTAGCAGGCATAAATGGGAAGCTAACGACATCTTAGCCGGATCTCTCGCGCTATTTTTTCAGAAGTTGCATGCAACTCAAGCACCAATCGTACGGAAATCAACCATAATTAAACAGAAATTTGGGTGGTAGGTTAACAGAGACCTCCGATATCACAGTGGTGGGTTAACAGAAACCAAGTGCCAACGTGGTGAGTTTCTAGCAGGCATAAATGGGAAGCTAGCGACACCTTAGCCGGATCTCTCGCGCTATTTTTTCAGAAGTTGCATGCAACTCAAGCACCAATCGTACGGAAATCAACCATAATTAAACAGAAATTTGGGTGGTAGGTTAACAGAGACCTCCGATTTCATAGTGGTGGGTTAACAGAAACCAAGTGCCATCGTGGTGAGTTTCTAGCAGGCATAATGGGGAAGCTAACGACACCTTAGCCGGACCTCTCGCGCTATTTTTTCAGAAGTTGCATGCAACTCAAGCACCAATCGTACGGAAATCAACCATAATTAAACAGAAATTTGGGTGGTAGGTTAACAGTGACCCCCGATATCATAGTGGTGGGTTAAAAGAAACCAAGTGCCATCGTGGTGAGTTTCTAGCAGGCATAAATGGGAAGCTAACGACACCTTAGCCGGATCTCTCGCGCTATTTTTTCAGAAGTTGCATGCAACTCAAGCACCAATCGTACGGAAATCAACCATAATTAAACAGAAATTTGGGTGGTAGGTTAACAGAGACCTCCGATATCACAGTGGTGGGTTAACAGAAATCAAGTGCCATCGTGGTGAGTTTCTAGCAGTCATAATGGGGAAGCTAACGACGCCTTAGCCGGATCTCTCGCGCTATTTTTTCAGAAGTTGCATGCAACTTAAGCACCAATCGTACGGAAATCAACCATAATTAAACAGAAATTTGGGTGGTAGGTTAACAGTGACCTCCGATATCACAGTGGTGGGTTAACAGAAACCAAGTGCCATCGTGGTGAGTTTCTAGCAGGCATAAATGGGAAGCTAACGACAGCTTAGCCGGATCTCTCGCGCTATTTTTTCAGAAGTTGCATGCAACTCAAGCCCCAATCGTACGGAAATCAACCATAATTAAACAGAAATTTGGGTGGTAGGTTAACAGAGACCTCCGATATCATAGTGGTGGGTTAACAGAAACCAAGTGCCATCGTGGTGAGAGTCTAGCAGGCATAAATGGGAAGCTAACGACACCTTAGCCGGATCCCTCGCGCTATTTTTTCAGAAGTTGCATGCAACTCAAGCACCAATCGTACGGAAATCAACCATAATTAAACAGAAATTTGGGTAATAGGTTAACAGAGACCTCCGATATCACAGTGGTGGGTTAACAGAAACTAAGTGCCACCGTGGTGAGTTTCTAGCAGGCATAAATGGGAAGCTAGCGACACCTTAGCCGGATCTCTCGCGCTATTTGTTCAGAAGTTGCATGCAACTCAAGCACCAATCGTGCGGAAATCAACCATAATTAAACAGAAATTTGGGTGGTAGGTTAACAGAGACCTCCGATATCATAGTGGTGGGTTAACAGAAACCAAGTGCCATCGTGGTGAGTTTCTAGCAGGCATAATGGGGAAGCTAACGACGCCTTAGCCGGATCTCTCGCGCTATTTTTTCAGAAGTTGCATGCAACTCAAGCACCAATCGTACGGAAATCAACCATAATTAAACAGAAATTTGGGTGGTAGGTTAACAGTGACCCCCGATATCATAGTGGTGGGTTAACAGTAACCAAGTGCCATCGTGGTGAGTTTCTAGCAGGCATAAATGGGAAGCTAACGACATCTTAGCCGGATCTCTCGCGCTATTTTTTCAGAAGTTGCATGCAACTCAAGCACCAATCGTACGGAAATCAACCATAATTAAACAGAAATTTGGGTGTTAGGTTAACAGAGACCTCCGATGTCACAGTGGTGGGTTAACAGAAACCAAGTGCCATCGTGGTGAGTTTCTAGCAGGCATAAATGGGAAGCTAACGACACCTTAGCCGGATCCCTCGCGCTATTTTTTCAGAAGTTGCATGCAACTCAAGCACCAATCGTACAAAATCAACCATAATTAAACAGAAATTTGGGTGGTAGGTTAACAGATACCCCCGATATCATAGTGGTGGGTTAACAGAAACCAAGTGCCATCGTGGTGAGTTTCTAGCAGGCATAAATGGGAAGCTAACGACACCTTAGCCGGATCTCCCGCGCTATTTTTTCAGAAGTTGCATGCAACTCAAGCACCAATCGTACGGAAATCAACTATAATTAAACAGAGATTTGGGTGTTAGGTTAACAGAGACCTCCGATATCATAGTGGTGGGTTAACAGAAACCAAGTGCCATCGTGGTGAGTTTCTAGCAGGCATAAATGGGAAGCTAACGACACCTTAGCCGGATCTCTAGTTGCATGCAACTCAATCACCAATCGTAAGGAAATCAACCATAATTAAACAAAAATTTGGGTGGTAGGTTAACAGAGACCCCGATATCATAGTGGTGGGTTAACAGAAACCAAGTGCCATCGTGGTGAATTTCTAGCAGGCATAAATGGGAAGCTAACGACACCTTTGCCGGAACTCTCGCGCTATTTTTTCAGAAGTTGCATGCAACTCAAGCACCAATCGTACGGAAATCAACCATAATTAAGCAGAAATTTGGGTGTTAGGTTAACAGAGACCTCCGATGTCATAGTGGTGGGTTAACAGAAACCAAGTGCTATCGTGGTGAGTTTCTAGCAGGCATAATGGGGAAGCTATTGACATCTTAGCCGCACGCCTTGCTTAAGTTTTCCACAAGTTGCATGCAAATCAAGCACCAATCGTACGGAAATCAACCATAATTAAACAAAAATTTAGGTGGTAGGTTAATAGCGACCTCCGATATCACAGTGGTGGGTTAACAGAAACCAAGTGCTATCGTGGTAAGTTTCTAGCAGGCATAAAGGGGAAGCTAACGACACCTTAGCCGGATCTCTCGCGCTAATTTTTCAGAAGTTGCATGCAACTCAAGCACCAATCGTACGGAAATCAACCATAATTAAACAGAAATTTGGGTGGTAGGTTAACAGAGACCTCCGATATCATAGTGGTGGGTTAACAGAAACCAAGTGCCATCGTGGTGAGTTTCTAGCACGCATAATGGGGAAGCTAACGACGCCTTAGCCGGATCTCTCGCGCTATTTTTTCAGAAGTTGCATGCAAATCAAGCACCAATCGTACGGAAATCAACCATAATTAAACAGAAATTTGGGTGGTAGGTTAACAGTGACCCCCGATATCATAGTGGTGGGTTAACAGAAACCAAGTGCCATCGTGGTGAGTTTCTAGCAGGCATAAATGGGAAGCTAACGACATCTTAGCCGGATCTCTCGCGCTATTTTTTCAGAAGTTGCATGCAACTCAAGCACCAATCGTACGGAAATCAACCATAATTAAACAGAAATTTGGGTGGTAGGTTAACAGATACCCCCGATATCATAGTGGTGGGTTAACAGAAACCAAGTGCCATCGTGGTGAGTTTCTAGCAGGCATAAATGGGAAGCTAACGACACCTTAGCCGGATCTCCCGCGCTATTTTTTCAGAAGTTGCATGCAACTCAAGCACCAATCGAACGGAAATCAACCATAATTAAACAGAAATTTGGGTGGTAGGATAACAGAGACCCCCGATATCATAGTGGTGGGTTAACAGAAACCAAGTGCCATCATGGTGAGTTTCTAGCAGGCATAAATGGGAAGCTAACGACACCTCAGCCGGATCTCTCGCGCTATTTTTTCAGAAGTTGCATGCAACTCAAGCACCAATCGTACGGAAATCAACCATAATTAAACAAAAATTTAGGTGGTAGGTTAATAGCGACCTCCGATATCACAGTGGTGGGTTAACAGAAACCAAGTGCTATCGTGGTGAGTTTCTAGCAGGCATAATGGGGAAGCTATTGACATCTTAGCCGCACGCCTTGCTTCAGTTTTCCACAAGTTGCATGCAAATCAAGCACCAATCGTACGGAAATCAACCATAATTAAACAAAAATTTAGGTGGTAGGTTAATAGCGACCTCCGATATCACAGTGGTGGGTTAACAGAAACCAAGTGCTATCGTGGTGAGTTTCTAACAGGCATAAAGGGGAAGCTAACGACACCTTAGAAGGATCTCTCGCGCTAATTTTTCAGAAGTTGCATGCAACTCAAGCACCAATCGTACGGAAATCAACCATAATTAAACAGAAATTTGGGTGGTAGGTTAACAGAGACCTCCGATATCATAGTGGTGGGTTAACAGAAACCAAGTGCCATCGTGGTGAGTTTCTAGCAGGCATAATGGGGAAGCTAACGACGCCTTAGCCGGATCTCTCGCGCTATTTTTTCAGAAGTTGCATGCAACTCAAGCACCAATCGTACGGAAATCAACCATAATTAAACAGAAATTTGGGTGGTAGGTTAACAGAGACCTCCGATATCATAGTGGTGGGTTAACAGAAACCAAGTGCCATCGTGGTGAGTTTCTAGCAGGCATAAATGGGAGGCTAACGACACCTTCGCCGGAACTCTAGTTGCATGCAACTCAATCACCAATCGTAAGGAAATCAACCATAATTAAACAGAAATTTGGGTAGTAGGTTGACAGATACCCCCGATATCATAGTGGTGGGTTAACAGAAACCAAGTGCCATCGTGGTGAGTTTCTAGCAGGCATAAATGGGAAGCTAACGACACCTTAGCCGGATCTCTCGCGCTATTTTTTCAGAAATTGCATGCAACTCAAGCACCAATCGTACGGAAATCAACCATAATTAAACAGAAATTTGGGAGTTAGGTTAACAGAGACCTCCGATATCATAGTCGTGGGTTAACAGAAACCAAGTGCCATCGTGGTGAGTTTCGAGCAGGCATAAATGGGAAGCTAACGACACCTTAGCCGGATCTCTAGCGCTATTTTTTCAGAAGTTGCATGCAACTCAATCACCAATCGTAAGGAAATCAACCATAATTAAACAAAAATTTTGGTGGTAGGTTAACAGGGACCCCCGATATCATAGTGGTGCGTTAACAGAAACCAAGTGCCATCGTGGTGAGTTTCTAGCAGGCATAAATGGGAAGCTAGCAACACGTTAGCCGGATCTCTCGCGCTATTTTTTCAGAAGCTGCATGCAACTCAAGCACCAATCGTACGGAAATCAACCATAATTAAGCAGAAATTTGGGTGTTAGGTTAACAGAGACCTCCGATATCATAGTGGTGGGTTAACAGAAACCAAGTGCCATCGTGGTGAGTTTCTAGCAGGCATAATGGGGAAGCTAACGACACCTCAGCCGGATCTCTCGCGCTATTTTTTCAGAAGTTGCATGCAAACCAAACACCAATCGTACGGAAATCAACTATAATTAAACAAAAAATTGGGTGGTAGGTTAACAGAGACCTCCGATATCACAGTGGTGGGTTAAAAGAAACCAAGTTCCAGCGTGGTGAGTTTCTAGCAGGCATTAAGGGGAAGCTATTGACACCTTAGCCGGATCTCTCGCGCTATTTTTTCAGAAGTTGCATGCAACTCAAGCACCAATCGTAAGGAAATCAACCATAATTAAACAAAAATTTGGGTGGTAGGTTAACAGAGACCCCCGATATCATAGTGGTGGGCTAACAGAAACCAAGTGCCATCGTGGTGAGTTTCTAGCAGGCATAAATGGGAAGCTAACGACACCTTAGCCGGATCTCTCCCGCTATTTTTTCAGAAGTTGCATGCAACTCAAGCACCAATCGTACGGAAATCAACCATAATTAAGCAGAAATTTGGGTGTTAGGTTAACAGAGACCTCCGGTATCATAGTGGTGGGTTAACAGAAACCAAGTGCCATCGTAGTGAGTTTCTAGTAGGCATAATGGGGAAGCTAACGACAGCTCAGCCGGATCTCTCGCGATATTTTTTCAGAAGTTGCATGCAACTCAAGCACCAATCGTAAGGAAATCAACCATAATTAAACAAAAATTTGGTTAACAGAGACCCCCGATATCATAGTGGTGGGTTAACAGAAACCAAGTGCCATCCTGGTGAGTTTCTAGCAGGCATAAATAGGAAGCTAACGACACCTTAGCCGGATCTCTCGCGCTATTATTTCAGAAGTTGCATGCAACTCAAGCACCAATCGTGGGTTAACAGAAACCAAGTGCCATCGTGGTGAGTTTCTAGCAGACATAATGGGGAAGCTAACGACACCTCAGCCGGATCTCTCGCGCTATTTTTTCAGAAGTTGCATGCAAACCAAACACCAATCGTATGGAAATCAATTATAATTAAACAGAAATTTGGGTGTTAGGTTAACAGAGACCTCCGATATCATAGTGGTGGGTTAACAGAAACCAAGTGCCATCGTGGTGAGTTTCGAGCAGGCATAAATGGGAAGCTAACGACACCTTAGCCGGATCTCTAGCGCTATTTTTTCAGAAGTTGCATGCAACTCAATCACCAATCGTACGGAAATCAACCATAATTAAACAAAAATTTTGGTGGTAGGTTAACAGAGACCCCCGTTATCGCAGTGGTGGGTTAACAGAAACC
This sequence comes from Anomoia purmunda, assembly GCA_951828415.1. Classification (NCBI taxonomy): domain Eukaryota; kingdom Metazoa; phylum Arthropoda; class Insecta; order Diptera; family Tephritidae; genus Anomoia; species Anomoia purmunda. The sequence continues at coordinate 36,909,708 of OX639994.1, forward strand.
AAGTGCCATCGTGGTGAGTTTCTAGCAGGCATTAAGGGGAAGCTATTGACACCTTAGCCGCACTGCTTGCTTAAGTTTTCCACAAGTTGCATGCAAATCAAGCACCAATCGTACGGAAATCAACCATAATTAAACAAAAATTTGGGTGGTAGGTCAATAGCGACCTCCGATATCACAGTGGTGGGTTAACCGAAACCAAGTGCTATCGTGGTGAGTTTCTAGCAGGCATAAAGGGGAAGCTAACGACACCTTAGCCGGATCTCTAGCGCTATTTTTTCAGAAGTTGCATGCAACTCAATCACCAATCGTACGGAAATCAACCATAATTAAACAGAAATTTGGGTGTTAGGTTAACAGAGACCTCCGATATCATAGTGGTGGGTTAAAAGAAACCAAGTGCCATCGTGGTGAATTTCTAGCAGGCATAAATGGGAAGCTAACGACACCTTAGCCGGATCTCTCGCGCTATTTTTTCAGAAGTTGCATGCAACTCAAGCACCAATCGTACGGAAATCAACTATTATTAAACAGAAATTTGGGTGTTAGGTTAACAGAGACCTCCGATATCATAGTGGTGGGTTAACAGAAACCAAGTGCCATCGTGGTGAGTTTCTAGCAGGCATAAATGGGAGGCTAACGACACCTTCGCCGGATCTCTAGTTGCATGCAACTCAATCACCAATCGTAAGGAAATCAACCATAATTAAACAGAAATTTGGGTGTTAGGTTAACAGAGACCTCCGATATCATAGTGGTGGGTTAAAAGAAACCAAGTGCCATCGTGGTGAATTTCTAGCAGGCATAAATGGGAAGCTAACGACACCTTAGCCGGATCTCTCGCGCTATTTTTTCAGAAGTTGCATGCAACTCAAGCAGCAATCGTACGGAAATCAACCATAATTAAGCAGAAATTTGGGTATTAGGTTAACAGAGACCTCCGATGTCATAGTGGTGGGTTAACAGAAACCAAGTGCTATCGTGGTGAGTTTCTAGCAGGCATAATGGGGAAGCTATTGACATCTTAGCCGCACGCCTTGCTTAAGTTTTCCACAAGTTGCATGCAAATCAAGCACCAATCGTACGGAAATCAACCATAATCAAACAAAAATTTGGGTGGTAGGTTAATAGCGACCTCCGATATCACAGTGGTGGGTTAACCGAAACCAAGTGCTATCGTGGTGAGTTTCTAGCAGTTATAAAGGGGAAGCTAACGACTCCTTAGCCGGATCTCTCGCGCTATTTTTTCAGAAGTTGCATGCAACTCAAGCACCAATCGTAAGGAAATCAACCATAATTAAACAGAAATTTGGGTAGTAGGTTGACAGATACCCCCGATATCATAGTGGTGGGTTAACAGAAACCAAGTGCCATCGTGGTGAGTTTCTAGTAGGCATAAATGGGAAGCTAACGACACCTTAGCCGGATCTCTCGCGCTATTTTTTCAGAAGTTGCATGCAACTCAAGCACCAATCGTACGGAAATCAACCATAATTAAACAAAAATTTTGGTGGTAGGTTAACAGAGACCCCCGTTATCGCAGTGGTGGGTTAACAGAAACCAAGTGCCATCGTGGTGAGTTTCTAGCAGGCATTAAGGGGAAGCTATTGACACCTTAGCCGCACTGCTTGCTTAAGTTTTCCACAAGTTGCATGCAAATCAAGCACCAATCGTACGGAAATCAACCATAATTAAACAAAAATTTGGGTGGTAGGTCAATAGCGACCTCCGATATCACAGTGGTGGGTTAACCGAAACCAAGTGCTATCGTGGTGAGTTTCTAGCAGGCATAAAGGGGAAGCTAACGACACCTTAGCCGGATCTCTCGCGCTATTTTTTCAGAAGTTGCATGCAACTCAAGCAACAATCGTACGGAAATCAACCATAATTAAACAGAAATTTGGGTGTTAGGTTAACAGAGACCTCCGATATCATAGTGGTGGGTTAACAGAAACCAAGTGCCATCATGGTGAGTTTCTAGCAGGCATAATGGGGAAGCTAACGACAGCTCAGGCGGATCTCTCGCGCTATTTTTTCAGAAGTTGCATGCAACTCAAGCACCAATCGTACGGAAATCAACCATAATTAAACAGAAATTTGGGTGTTAGGTTAACAGAGACCTCCGATATCATAGTGGTGGGTTAACAGAAACCAAGTGCCATCGTGGTGAGTTTCTAGCAGGCATAAATGGGAAGCTAACGACACCTTAGCCGGATCTCTAGCGCTATTTTTTCAGAAGTTGCATGCAACTCAATCACCAATCGTACGGAAATCAACCATAATTAAACAGAAATTTGGGTGTTAGGTTAACAGAGACCTCCGATATCATAGTGGTGGGTTAAAAGAAACCAAGTGCCATCGTGGTGAATTTCTAGCAGGCATAAATGGGAAGCTAACGACACCTTAGCCGGATCTCTCGCGCTATTTTTTCAGAAGTTGCATGCAACTCAAGCACCAATCGTACGGAAATCAACTATTATTAAACAGAAATTTGGGTGTTAGGTTAACAGAGACCTCCGATATCATAGTGGTGGGTTAACAGAAACCAAGTGCCATCGTGGTGAGTTTCTAGCAGGCATAAATGGGAGGCTAACGACACCTTCGCCGGATCTCTAGTTGCATGCAACTCAATCACCAATCGTAAGGAAATCAACCATAATTAAACAGAAATTTGGGTGTTAGGTTAACAGAGACCTCCGATATCATAGTGGTGGGTTAAAAGAAACCAAGTGCCATCGTGGTGAATTTCTAGCAGGCATAAATGGGAAGCTAACGACACCTTAGCCGGATCTCTCGCGCTATTTTTTCAGAAGTTGCATGCAACTCAAGCAGCAATCGTACGGAAATCAACCATAATTAAGCAGAAATTTGGGTATTAGGTTAACAGAGACCTCCGATGTCATAGTGGTGGGTTAACAGAAACCAAGTGCTATCGTGGTGAGTTTCTAGCAGGCATAATGGGGAAGCTATTGACATCTTAGCCGCACGCCTTGCTTAAGTTTTCCACAAGTTGCATGCAAATCAAGCACCAATCGTACGGAAATCAACCATAATTAAACAAAAATTTGGGTGGTAGGTTAATAGCGACCTCCGATATCACAGTGGTGGGTTAACCGAAACCAAGTGCTATCGTGGTGAGTTTCTAGCAGTTATAAAGGGGAAGCTAACGACTCCTTAGCCGGATCTCTCGCGCTATTTTTTCAGAAGTTGCATGCAACTCAAGCACCAATCGTAAGGAAATCAACCATAATTAAACAGAAATTTGGGTAGTAGGTTGACAGATACCCCCGATATCATAGTGGTGGGTTAACAGAAACCAAGTGCCATCGTGGTGAGTTTCTAGTAGGCATAAATGGGAAGCTAACGACACCTTAGCCGGATCTCTCGCGCTATTTTTTCAGAAGTTGCATGCAACTCAAGCACCAATCGTACGGAAATCAACCATAATTAAGCAGAAATTTGGGTGTTAGGTTAACAGAGACCTCCGATGTCATAGTGGTGGGTTAACAGAACCCAAGTGCTATCGTGGTGAGTTTCTAGCAGGCATAATGGGGAAGCAATTGACATCTGAGCCGCACGCCTTGCTTAAGTTTTCCACAAGTTGCATGCAAATCAAGCACCAATCGTACGGAAATCAACCATAATTAAACAAAAATTTGGGTGGTAGGTTAATAGCGACCTCCGATATCACAGTGGTGGGTTAACCGAAACCAAGTGCTATCGTGGTGAGTTTCTAGCAGTTATAAAGGGGAAGCTAACGACACCTTAGCCGGATCTCTCGCGCTATTTTTTCAGAAGTTGCATGCAACTCAAGCAGCAATCGTACGGAAATCAACCATAATTAAACAGAAATTTGGGTGTTAGGTTAACAGAGACCTCCGATATCATAGTGGTGGGTTAACAGAAACCATGTGCCATCATGGTGAGTTTCTAGCAGGCATAATGGGGAAGCTAACGACAGCTCAGGCGGATCTCTCGCGCTATTTTTTCAGAAGTTGCATGCAAACCAAACACCAATCGTACGGAAATCAACTATAATTAAACAAAAAATTGGGTGGTAGGTTAACAGAGACCTCCGATATCACAGTGGTGGGTTAAAAGAAACCAAGTTCCAGCGTCGTGAGTTTCTAGCAGGCATTAAGGGGAAGCTATTGACCCCTTAGCCGGATCTCTCGCGCTATTTTTTCAGAAGTTGCATGCAACTCAAGCACCAGTCGTACGGAAATCAACCATAATTAAACAGAAATTTGGGTGGTAGGTTAACAGAGACCCCCGATATCATAGTGGTGGGCTAACAGAAACCAAGTGCCATCGTGGGGAGTTTCTAGCAGGCATAAATGGTAAGCTAACGACACCTTAGCCGGATCTCTAGCGCTATTTTTTCAGAAGTTGCATGCAACTCAATCACCAATCGTAAGGAAATCAACCATAATTAAACAAAAATTTGGGTGGTAGGTTAACAGAGACCCCCGATATCATAGCAGAGAACTTGTAAGTAATGAGAAGGCGCAAATGTTAAAACAGCCTTTTCATCAACAAAATTTCTACGTGCCGTCGGGAGAATTCAACATAGCAATTTAATTCTACCATACGAATAAAAACCATTTTCACCATATTTTGCTATATTTAGAGCAGAGGGGCTCTTTTGCGGAGGCGAGCGGCTGCATGTATACAAAAAGAAGATAAATAATAAATCAAAACAAAAACCATAGAAGGAAAATAAGTAAACAAAAAAACCAGTTTCTGGATAGCGAAACGCAACTTGAGACGGCAGATGAGTTATTCAACAGTTGAGGATAAGAGAAGGGTTGAAAGGGGTAGGGGGAATCGTCAAAAGAATATTCTTTCGAGTTTTCGGCAATTTTGTGTCAATCGCCATCAGCGCGTGCACATGTACGCAAATGAGTTGATGCGCGCATGAATTGCTTAATAAATGCATCCATGTATGTAAGTACGTATGTATGTAGTTTCAGATATTTTAGAATATTTAGCGCTGGTGCAGGCACAATTGCAGCTGCGGTTGCGATGCGCTGTGATGTGATTAAGATTTAGTCAAGGTTGAAGTTATACACATGCACATTGTATGTACATATTTACATACATACATATGTATATGCACCTATCAACTAATCTTTATTTACTAATTTTCTAAGTCAAAAATAAGTTTAATAAAAACATGACAAAATTATATTTTTTAATGAAAAATCAACTATGGTTCATTATACATACTTATGTATGTACTTACATAAGTGGAATCAAGAAAAGATTCATTCACACATGCGCAATTTTTCAGCGCAAGTGCACAGCGAAACATTGTATAAACATTGTATATGCATATCTACATATTTACGTATGTACATACCTACAACAACAAAAAATTCATTCATAAGCGCTCGCGTGTATTTCCGAAAACAAAATATGTATGTATGTATGTTCATTCAAAAGCGCAAGCATTTCATCTCCCCGCGCACGCAAATGTTCCCCGCAACAATCATTTTTACGACGAACACAAATATGCTAAAATCTTCAATTTTACAAACCATTGACGGTCATTGAAAAGATTCAACATCGCAATATCAGACAATAATCTAATTGGCCAACGTAGTCTGACAAATTGCTGGCATTCTAGAATATTCTGGAACATTCTAGAACATTCTCGAACTTTTGTCCAAATGCGCGCATCAACCCATTTGCGTACAAGTGCACGCGCTGATGGCGATTGACACAAAAATTGCCGAAAACTCGAAAGAATATTCTTTTGACGATTCCCCCTATCCCTTTCAACCCTTCTCTTATCCTCAACTGTTGAATAACTCATCTGCCGTCTCAAGTTGCGTTTCGCTATCCAGAAACTGGTTTTTTTGTTTACTTATTTTCCTTCTATGGTTTTTGTTTTGATTTATTATTTATCTTCTTTTTGTACACATGCAGCCGCTCGCCTCCGCAAAAGAGCCCCTCTGCTCTAAATATAGCAAAATATGGTGAAAATGGTTTTTATTCGAGTGGTAGAATTAAATTCAGTACTTTTCGGAGGTGAATTCTCTCCATCGCACCCGCAAATTTTGTTGATGAAAAGGCTGTTTTAACATTTGCGCCTTCTCATTACTTACAAGTTCTCTGATCATAGTGGTGGGTTAACAGAAACCAAGTGCCATCGTGGTGAATTTCTAGCAGGCATAAATGGGGAAGCTAACGACAGCTCAGCCGGATCTCTCGCGATATTTTTTCAGAAGTTGCATGCAAACCAAACACCAATCGTACGGAAATCAACTATAATTGAACAAAAAATTGGGTGGTAGGTTAACAGAGACCTCCGGTATCACAGTGGTAGGTTAACAGAAACCAAGTGCCATCGTGGTGAGTTTCTAGCAGGCATTAAGGGGAAGTTATTGACACCTTAGCCGGATCTCTCGCGCTATTTTTTCAGAAGTTGCATGCAACTCAAGCACCAAACGTACGGAAATCAACCATAATTAAGCAGAAATTTGGTGTTAGGTTAACAGAGACCTCCGATATCATAGTGGTGGGTTAACAGAAACCAAGTGCCACCGTAGTGAGTTTCTAGCAGGCATAATGGGGAAGCTAACGACAGCTCAGCCGGATCTCTCGCGATATTTTTTCAGAAGTTGCATGCAAACCAAACACCAATCGTACGGAAATCAACTATAATTGAACAAAAAATTGGGTGGTAGGTTAACCCTTCGTTGGTGTGGTGACTAAAAGTTCCTTGAGTGGTGTGGTGGGGTATGACATACCCCATGCCTATCAATTTCAAATAAATACCAAATTCCAATAATAGCAATATTTTGTGGTGATTTATTATTCTTTAACTAATTTTTAAAAAGTGTTAATTTGAAAACATAACAATTTTTCCTTCGTATTCAATATTATAGCCATAAAAAAAAGACAATATAAATTATTCCAAAAAGTGAGGTTCCAGTTTTCTGAAACATAATTTTTTTTGTATTTAAACAATTTCAAAACTGTTTTTACATTTCAAAAGTAAAAATAACATTTATTTAAAGGAAAGAAAATTCACTGTAATGCATTAATTACATAAAAAGTTATGGCGATCGAATATGATACCCCAGCCCACTTTGAAAGGCTGTCCCATGGAACAGAAATATCTGGGGTATGTAAAACGTGGCAGATCTCCTGTATTTGAATGTTAATGAAAGCTATTGGGAGCGATAACGTATTCCTTAAACAAAAACATATATATATTTAAGGAAATACATGTGCTGGGGTATGACATACCCCACCACACCTCCGAAGGGTTAACAGAGACCTCCGGTATCACAGTGGTAGGTTAACAGAAACCAAGTGCCATCGTGGTGAGTTTCTAGCAGGCATTAAGGGGAAGTTATTGACACCTTAGCCGCACCCCTTGCTTAAGTTTTCCACAAGGTGCATGCAAATCAAGTAGCAATCGTAGGGAAATCAACCATAATTAAACAAAAATTTGGGTGGTAGGTTAACAGAGACCCCCGATATCATAGTGGTGGGTTAACAGAAATCAAGTGCCATCGTGGTGAGTTTCTAGCAGGCATAAATGGGAAGCTAACGACACCTTAGCCGGATCTCTAGCGCTATTTTTTCAGAAGTTGCATGCAACTCAATCACCAATCGTAAGGAAATCAACCATAATTAAACAAAAATTTGGGTGGTAGGTTAACAGAGACCCCCGATATCATAGTGGTGGGTTAACAGAAACCAAGTGCCATCGTGATGAGTTTCTAGCAGGTATAAATGGGAAGCTAACGACACCTTAGCCGGATCTCTAGCGCTATTTTTTCAGAAGTTGCATGCAACTCAATCACCAATCGTACGGAAATCAACCATAATTAAACAGAAATTTGGGTGTTAGGTTAACAGAGACCTCCGATATCATAGTGGTGGGTTAAAAGAAACCAAGTGCCATCGTGGTGAATTTCTAGCAGGCATAAATGGGAAGCTAACGACACCTTAGCCGGATCTCTCGCGCTATTTTTTCAGAAGTTGCATGCAACTCAAGCACCAATCGTACGGAAATCAACTATTATTAAACAGAAATTTGGGTGTTAGGTTAACAGAGACCTCCGATATCATAGTGGTGGGTTAACAGAAACCAAGTGCCATCGTGGTGAGTTTCTAGCAGGCATAAATGGGAGGCTAACGACACCTTCGCCGGATCTCTAGTTGCATGCAACTCAATCACCAATCGTAAGGAAATCAACCATAATTAAACAGAAATTTGGGTGTTAGGTTAACAGAGACCTCCGATATCATAGTGGTGGGTTAAAAGAAACCAAGTGCCATCGTGGTGAATTTCTAGCAGGCATAAATGGGAAGCTAACGACACCTTAGCCGGATCTCTCGCGCTATTTTTTCAGAAGTTGCATGCAACTCAAGCAGCAATCGTACGGAAATCAACCATAATTAAGCAGAAATTTGGGTATTAGGTTAACAGAGACCTCCGATGTCATAGTGGTGGGTTAACAGAAACCAAGTGCTATCGTGGTGAGTTTCTAGCAGGCATAATGGGGAAGCTATTGACATCTTAGCCGCACGCCTTGCTTAAGTTTTCCACAAGTTGCATGCAAATCAAGCACCAATCGTACGGAAATCAACCATAATTAAACAAAAATTTGGGTGGTAGGTTAATAGCGACCTCCGATATCACAGTGGTGGGTTAACCGAAACCAAGTGCTATCGTGGTGAGTTTCTAGCAGTTATAAAGGGGAAGCTAACGACTCCTTAGCCGGATCTCTCGCGCTATTTTTTCAGAAGTTGCATGCAACTCAAGCACCAATCGTAAGGAAATCAACCATAATTAAACAGAAATTTGGGTAGTAGGTTGACAGATACCCCCGATATCATAGTGGTGGGTTAACATAAACCAAGTGCCATCGTGGTGAGTTTCTAGTAGGCATAAATGGGAAGCTAACGACACCTTAGCCGGATCTCTCGCGCTATTTTTTCAGAAGTTGCATGCAACTCAAGCACCAATCGTACGGAAATCAACCATAATTAAGCAGAAATTTGGGTGTTAGGTTAACAGAGACCTCCGATGTCATAGTGGTGGGTTAACAGAACCCAAGTGCTATCGTGGTGAGTTTCTAGCAGGCATAATGGGGAAGCAATTGACATCTGAGCCGCACGCCTTGCTTAAGTTTTCCACAAGTTGCATGCAAATCAAGCACCAATCGTACGGAAATCAACCATAATTAAACAAAAATTTGGGTGGTAGGTTAATAGCGACCTCCGATATCACAGTGGTGGGTTAACCGAAACCAAGTGCTATCGTGGTGAGTTTCTAGCAGTTATAAAGGGGAAGCTAACGACACCTTAGCCGGATCTCTCGCGCTATTTTTTCAGAAGTTGCATGCAACTCAAGCAGCAATCGTACGGAAATCAACCATAATTAAACAGAAATTTGGGTGTTAGGTTAACAGAGACCTCCGATATCATAGTGGTGGGTTAACAGAAACCAAGTGCCATCATGGTGAGTTTCTAGCAGGCATAATGGGGAAGCTAACGACAGCTCAGGCGGATCTCTCGCGCTATTTTTTCAGAAGTTGCATGCAAACCAAACACCAATCGTACGGAAATCAACTATAATTAAACAAAAAATTGGGTGGTAGGTTAACAGAGACCTCCGATATCACAGTGGTGGGTTAAAAGAAACCAAGTTCCAGCGTGGTGAGTTTCTAGCAGGCATTAAGGGGAAGCTATTGACACCTTAGCCGGATCTCTCGCGCTATTTTTTCAGAAGTTGCATGCAACTCAAGCACCAGTCGTACGGAAATCAACCATAATTAAACAGAAATTTGGGTGGTAGGTTAACAGAGACCCCCGATATCATAGTGGTGGGCTAACAGAAACCAAGTGCCATCGTGGGGAGTTTCTAGCAGGCATAAATGGTAAGCTAACGACACCTTAGCCGGATCTCTAGCGCTATTTTTTCAGAAGTTGCATGCAACTCAATCACCAATCGTAAGGAAATCAACCATAATTAAACAAAAATTTGGGTGGTAGGTTAACAGAGACCCCCGATATCATAGCAGAGAACTTGTAAGTAATGAGAAGGCGCAAATGTTAAAACAGCCTTTTCATCAACAAAATTTCTACGTGCCGTCGGGAGAATTCAACATAGCAATTTAATTCTACCATACGAATAAAAACCATTTTCACCATATTTTGCTATATTTAGAGCAGAGGGGCTCTTTTGCGGAGGCGAGCGGCTGCATGTATACAAAAAGAAGATAAATAATAAATCAAAACAAAAACCATAGAAGGAAAATAAGTAAACAAAAAAACCAGTTTCTGGATAGCGAAACGCAACTTGAGACGGCAGATGAGTTATTCAACAGTTGAGGATAAGAGAAGGGTTGAAAGGGGTAGGGGGAATCGTCAAAAGAATATTCTTTCGAGTTTTCGGCAATTTTGTGTCAATCGCCATCAGCGCGTGCACATGTACGCAAATGAGTTGATGCGCGCATGAATTGCTTAATAAATGCATCCATGTATGTAAGTACGTATGTATGTAGTTTCAGATATTTTAGAATATTTAGCGCTGGTGCAGGCACAATTGCAGCTGCGGTTGCGATGCGCTGTGATGTGATTAAGATTTAGTCAAGGTTGAAGTTATACACATGCACATTGTATGTACATATTTACATACATACATATGTATATGCACCTATCAACTAATCTTTATTTACTAATTTTCTAAGTCAAAAATAAGTTTAATAAAAACATGACAAAATTATATTTTTTAATGAAAAATCAACTATGGTTCATTATACATACTTATGTATGTACTTACATAAGTGGAATCAAGAAAAGATTCATTCACACATGCGCAATTTTTCAGCGCAAGTGCACAGCGAAACATTGTATAAACATTGTATATGCATATCTACATATTTACGTATGTACATACCTACAACAACAAAAAATTCATTCATAAGCGCTCGCGTGTATTTCCGAAAACAAAATATGTATGTATGTATGTTCATTCAAAAGCGCAAGCATTTCATCTCCCCGCGCACGCAAATGTTCCCCGCAACAATCATTTTTACGACGAACACAAAAATGCTAAAATCTTCAATTTTACAAACCATTGACGGTCATTGAAAAGATTCAACATCGCAATATCAGACAATAATCTAATTGGCCAACGTAGTCTGACAAATTGCTGGCATTTTAGAATATTCTGGAACATTCTAGAACATTCTCGAACTTTTGTCCAAATGCGCGCATCAACCCATTTGCGTACAAGTGCACGCGCTGATGGCGATTGACACAAAAATTGCCGAAAACTCGAAAGAATATTCTTTTGACGATTCCCCCTATCCCTTTCAACCCTTCTCTTATCCTCAACTGTTGAATAACTCATCTGCCGTCTCAAGTTGCGTTTCGCTATCCAGAAACTGGTTTTTTTGTTTACTTATTTTCCTTCTATGGTTTTTGTTTTGATTTATTATTTATCTTCTTTTTGTACACATGCAGCCGCTCGCCTCCGCAAAAGAGCCCCTCTGCTCTAAATATAGCAAAATATGGTGAAAATGGTTTTTATTCGAGTGGTAGAATTAAATTCAGTACTTTTCGGAGGTGAATTCTCTCCATCGCACCCGCAAATTTTGTTGATGAAAAGGCTGTTTTAACATTTGCGCCTTCTCATTACTTACAAGTTCTCTGATCATAGTGGTGGGTTAACAGAAACCAAGTGCCATCGTGGTGAATTTCTAGCAGGCATAAATGGGGAAGCTAACGACAGCTCAGCCGGATCTCTCGCGATATTTTTTCAGAAGTTGCATGCAAACCAAACACCAATCGTACGGAAATCAACTATAATTGAACAAAAAATTGGGTGGTAGGTTAACAGAGACCTCCGGTATCACAGTGGTAGGTTAACAGAAACCAAGTGCCATCGTGGTGAGTTTCTAGCAGGCATTAAGGGGAAGTTATTGACACCTTAGCCGGATCTCTCGCGCTATTTTTTCAGAAGTTGCATGCAACTCAAGCACCAAACGTACGGAAATCAACCATAATTAAGCAGAAATTTGGTGTTAGGTTAACAGAGACCTCCGATATCATAGTGGTGGGTTAACAGAAACCAAGTGCCATCGTAGTGAGTTTCTAGCAGGCATAATGGGGAAGCTAACGACAGCTCAGCCGGATCTCTCGCGATATTTTTTCAGAAGTTGCATGCAAACCAAACACCAATCGTACGGAAATCAACTATAATTGAACAAAAAATTGGGTGGTAGGTTAACAGAGACCTCCGGTATCACAGTGGTAGGTTAACAGAAACCAAGTGCCATCGTGGTGAGTTTCTAGCAGGCATTAAGGGGAAGTTATTGACACCTTAGCCGCACCCCTTGCTTAAGTTTTCCACAAGGTGCATGCAAATCAAGTAGCAATCGTAGGGAAATCAACCATAATTAAACAAAAATTTGGGTGGTAGGTTAACAGAGACCCCCGATATCATAGTGGTGGGTTAACAGAAATCAAGTGCCATCGTGGTGAGTTTCTAGCAGGCATAAATGGGAAGCTAACGACACCTTAGCCGGATCTCTAGCGCTATTTTTTCAGAAGTTGCATGCAACTCAATCACCAATCGTAAGGAAATCAACCATAATTAAACAAAAATTTGGGTGGTAGGTTAACAGAGACCCCCGATATCATAGTGGTGGGTTAACAGAAACCAAGTGCCATCGTGATGAGTTTCTAGCAGGCTTAAATGGGAAGCTAACGACACCTTAGCCGGATCTCTCGCGCTATTTTTTCAGAAGTTGCATGCAACTCAAGCACCAATCGTACGGAAATCAACCATTATTAAACAGAAATTTGGGTGTTAGGTTAACAGAGACCCCTGATATCATAGTGGTGGGTTAACAGAAACCAAGTGTCATCGTGGTGAGTTTCTAGCAGGCATAAATGGAAAGCTAACGACACCTTAGCCGGATCTCGCGCGCTATTTTTTCAGAAGTTGCATGCAACTCAATCACCAATCGTACGGAAATCAACCATAATTAAACATAAATTTGGGTGTTAGGTTAACAGAGACCTCCGATATCATAGTGGTGGGTTAACAGAAACCAAGTGCCATCGTGGTGAGTTTCTAGCAGGCATAAATGGGAAGCTAACGACACCTTAGCCGGATCTCTAGCGCTATTTTTTCAGAAGTTGCATGCAACTCAATCACCAATCGTAAGGAAATCAACCATAATTAAACAAAAAATTAGGTGGTAGGTTAACAGAGACCCCCGATATCATAGTGGTGGGTTGACAGAAACCAAGTGCCATCGTGGTGAGTTTCTAGAAGGCATAAATGGGAAGCTAACGACACCTTAGCCGGATCTCTCGCGCTATTTTTTCAGAAGTTGCATGCAACTCAAGCACCAATCGATATCATAGTGGTGGGTTAACAGAAACCAAGTGCCATCGTGGTGAAATTCTAGCAGGCATAATGGGGAAGCTAACGACACCTCAGCCGGATCTCTCGCGCTATTTTTTCAGAAGTTGCATGCAAACCAAACACCAATCGTACGGAAATCAACTATAATTAAACAAAAAATTGGGTGGTAGGTTAACAGAGACCTCCGATATCACAGTGGTGGGTTAACAGAAACCAAGTTCCATCGTGGTGAGTTTCTAGCAGGCATTAAGGGGAAGCTATTGACACCTTAGCCGCACCCCTTGCTTAAGTTGTCCACAAGTTGCATGCAAATCAAGCAGCAATCGTAGGGAAATCAACCATAATTAAACAGAAATTTGGGTGGTAGGTTATCAGAGACCTCCGATGTCACAGTGGTGGGTTAACAGAAACCAAGTGCCATCATGGTGAGTTTCTAGCAGGCATAATGGGGAAGCTAACGACAGCTCAGCCGGATCTCTCGCGCTATTTTTTCAGAAGTTGCATGCAACTCAAGCACCAATCGTAAGGAAGTCAACCATAATTAAACAAAAATTTGGGTGGTAGGTTAACAGAGACCCCCGATATCATAGTGGAGGGTTAACAGAAACCAAGTGCCATCGTGGTGAGTTTCTAGCAGGCATAAATGGGAAGCTAACGACACCTTAGCCGGATCTCTCCCGCTATTTTTTCAGAAGTTGCATGCAACTCAATCACCAATCGTACGGAAATCAACCATAATTAAACATAAATTTGGGTGTTAGGTTAACAGAGACCCCCGATATCATAGTGGTGGGTTAACAGAAACCAAGTGCCATCGTGGTGAGTTTCTAGCAGGCATAAATGGGAAGCTAACGACACCTTAGCCGGATCTCTCGCGCTATTTTTTCAGAAGTTGCATGCAACTCAAGCACCAATCGTACGGAAATCAACCATAATTAAACAAAAAATTAGGTGGTAGGTTAACAGAGACCCCCGATATCATAGTGGTGGGTTAACAGAAACTAAGTGCCATCGTGGTGAGTTTCTAGCACGCATAAATGGGAAGCTAACGACACCTTAGCCGGATCTCTCGCGCTATTTTTTCAGAAGTTGCATGCAACTCAAGCACCAATCGTAAGGAAATCAGCCATAATTAAACAAAAAATTAGGTGGTAGGTTAACAGAGACCCCCAATATCATAGTGGTGGGTTAACAGAAACCAAGTGCCATCGTGGTGAGTTTCTAGCAGGCATAAATGGGAAGCTAACGACACCTTAGCCGGATCTCTCGCGCTATTTTTTCAGAAGTTGAATGCAACTCAAGCACCAATCGATATCATAGTGGTGGGTTAACAGAAACCAAGTGCCATCGTGGTGAGTTTCTAGCAGGCATAAATGGAAAGCTAACGACACCTTAGCCGGATCTCGCGCGTTATTTTTTCAGAAGTTGCATGCAACTCAATCACCAATCGTACGGAAATCAACCATAATTAAACATAAATTTGGGTGTTAGGTTAACAGAGACCCCCGATATCATAGTGGTGGGTTAACAGAAACCAAGTGCCATCGTGGTGAGTTTCTAGCAGGCATAAATGGGAAGCTAACGACACCTTAGCCGGATCTCTCGCGCTATTTTTTCAGAAGTTGCATGCAACTCAAGCACCAATCGTACGGAAATCAACCATTATTAAACAGAAATTTGGGTGTTAGGTTAACAGAGACCCCTGATATCATAGTGGTGGGTTAACAGAAACCAAGTGTCATCGTGGTGAGTTTCTAGCAGGCATAAATGGAAAGCTAACGACACCTTAGCCGGATCTCGCGCGCTATTTTTTCAGAAGTTGCATGCAACTCAATCACCAATCGTACGGAAATCAACCATAATTAAACATAAATTTGGGTGTTAGGTTAACAGAGACCTCCGATATCATAGTGGTGGGTTAACAGAAACCAAGTGCCATCGTGGTGAGTTTCTAGCAGGCATAAATGGGAAGCTAACGACACCTTAGCCGGATCTCTAGCGCTATTTTTTCAGAAGTTGCATGCAACTCAATCACCAATCGTAAGGAAATCAACCATAATTAAACAAAAAATTAGGTGGTAGCTTAACAGAGACCCCCGATATCATAGTGGTGGGTTAACAGAAACCAAGTGCCATCGTGGTGAGTTTCTAGCAGGCATAAATGGGAAGCTAACGACACCTTAGCCGGATCTCTCGCGCTATTTTTTCAGAAGTTGCATGCAACTCAAGCACCAATCGATATCATAGTGGTGGGTTTACAGAAACCAAGTGCCATCGTGGTGAGTTTCTAGCAGGCATAATGGGGAAGCTAACGACACCTCAGCCGGATCTCTCGCGCTATTTTTTCAGAAGTTGCATACAAACCAAACACCAATCGTACGGAAATCAACTATAATTAAACAAAAAATTGGGTGGTAGGTTAACAGAGACCTCCGATATCACAGTGGTGGGTTAACAGAAACCAAGTTCCATCGTGGTGAGTTTCTAGCAGGCATTAAGGGGAAGCTATTTACACCTTAGCCGCACCCCTTGCTTAAGTTGTCCACAAGTTGCATGCAAATCAAGCAGCAATCGTAGGGAAATCAACCATAATTAAACAGAAATTTGGGTGGTAGGTTATCAGAGACCTCCGATGTCACAGTGGTGGGTTAACAGAAACCAAGTGCCATCATGGTGAGTTTCTAGCAGGCATAATGAGGAAGCTAACGACAGCTCAGCCGGATCTCTCGCGCTATTTTTTCAGAAGTTGCATGCAAACCAAACACCAATCGTAAGGAAATCAACCATAATTAAACACAAATTTGGGTGGTAGGTTAACAGAGACCCCCGATATCATAGTGGTGGGTTAACAGAAACCAAGTGCCATCGTGGTGAGTTTCTAGCAGGCATAAATGGGAAGCTAACGACACCTTAGCCGGATCTCTCGCGCTATTTTTTCAGAAGTTGCATGCAACTCAAGCAGCAATCGTACGGAAATCAACCATAATTAAACAGAAATTTGGGTGTTAGGTTAACAGAGACCTCCGATATCATAGTGGTGGGTTAACAGAAACCAAGTGCCATCATGGTGAGTTTCTAGCAGGCATAATGGGGAAGCTAACGACAGCTCAGGCGGATCTCTCGCGCTATTTTTTCAGAAGTTGCATGCAAACCAAACACCAATCGTACGGAAATCAACTATAATTAAACAAAAAATTGGGTGGTAGGTTAACAGAGACCTCCGATATCACAGTGGT
Organism: Anomoia purmunda; assembly: GCA_951828415.1. Taxonomy (NCBI): domain Eukaryota; kingdom Metazoa; phylum Arthropoda; class Insecta; order Diptera; family Tephritidae; genus Anomoia; species Anomoia purmunda. Next base: position 36,926,346 of record OX639994.1, read on the forward strand.
GGGTTAAAAGAAACCAAGTTCCAGCGTGGTGAGTTTCTAGCAGGCATTAAGGGGAAGCTATTGACACCTTAGCCGGATCTCTCGCGCTATTTTTTCAGAAGTTGCATGCAACTCAAGCGCCAGTCGTACGGAAATCAACCATAATTAAACAGAAATTTGGGTGGTAGGTTAACAGAGACCCCCGATATCATAGTGGTGGGCTAACAGAAACCAAGTGCCATCGTGGGGAGTTTCTAGCAGGCATAAATGGTAAGCTAACGACACCTTAGCCGGATCTCTAGCGCTATTTTTTCAGAAGTTGCATGCAACTCAATCACCAATCGTAAGGAAATCAACCATAATTAAACAAAAATTTGGGTGGTAGGTTAACAGAGACCCCCGATATCATAGCAGAGAACTTGTAAGTAATGAGAAGGCGCAAATGTTAAAACAGCCTTTTCATCAACAAAATTTCTACGTGCCGTCGGGAGAATTCAACATAGCAATTTAATTCTACCATACGAATAAAAACCATTTTCACCATATTTTGCTATATTTAGAGCAGAGGGGGCTCTTTTGCGGAGGCGAGCGGCTGCATGTATACAAAAAGAAGATAAATAATAAATCAAAACAAAAACCATAGAAGGAAAATAAGTAAACAAAAAAACCAGTTTCTGGATAGCGAAACGCAACTTGAGACGGCAGATGAGTTATTCAACAGTTGAGGATAAGAGAAGGGTTGAAAGGGGTAGGGGGAATCGTCAAAAGAATATTCTTTCGAGGTTTTCGGCAATTTTGTGTCAATCGCCATCAGCGCGTGCACATGTACGCAAATGAGTTGATGCGCGCATGAATTGCTTAATAAATGCATCCATGTATGTAAGTACGTATGTATGTAGTTTCAGATATTTTAGAATATTTAGCGCTGGTGCAGGCACAATTGCAGCTGCGGTTGCGATGCGCTGTGATGTGATTAAGATTTAGTCAAGGTTGAAGTTATACACATGCACATTGTATGTACATATTTACATACATACATATGTATATGCACCTATCAACTAATCTTTATTTACTAATTTTCTAAGTCAAAAATAAGTTTAATAAAAACATGACAAAATTATATTTTTTAATGAAAAATCAACTATGGTTCATTATACATACTTATGTATGTACTTACATAAGTGGAATCAAGAAAAGATTCATTCACACATGCGCAATTTTTTCAGCGCAAGTGCACAGCGAAACATTGTATAAACATTGTATATGCATATCTACATATTTACGTATGTACATACCTACAACAACAAAAAATTCATTCATAAGCGCTCGCGTGTATTTCCGAAAACAAAATATGTATGTATGTATGTTCATTCAAAAGCGCAAGCATTTCATCTCCCCGCGCACGCAAATGTTCCCCGCAACAATCATTTTTACGACGAACACAAAAATGCTAAAATCTTCAATTTTACAAACCATTGACGGTCATTGAAAAGATTCAACATCGCAATATCAGACAATAATCTAATTGGCCAACGTAGTCTGACAAATTGCTGGCATTCTAGAATATTCTGGAACATTCTAGAACATTCTCGAACTTTTGTCCAAATGCGCGCATCAACCCATTTGCGTACAAGTGCACGCGCTGATGGCGATTGACACAAAAATTGCCGAAAACTCGAAAGAATATTCTTTTGACGATTCCCCCTATCCCTTTCAACCCTTCTCTTATCCTCAACTGTTGAATAACTCATCTGCCGTCTCAAGTTGCGTTTCGCTATCCAGAAACTGGTTTTTTTGTTTACTTATTTTCCTTCTATGGTTTTTGTTTTGATTTATTATTTATCTTCTTTTTGTACACATGCAGCCGCTCGCCTCCGCAAAAGAGCCCCTCTGCTCTAAATATAGCAAAATATGGTGAAAATGGTTTTTATTCGAGTGGTAGAATTAAATTCAGTACTTTTCGGAGGTGAATTCTCTCCATCGCACCCGCAAATTTTGTTGATGAAAAGGCTGTTTTAACATTTGCGCCTTCTCATTACTTACAAGTTCTCTGATCATAGTGGGGTTAACAGAAACCAAGTGCCATCGTGGTGAATTTCTAGCAGGCATAAATGGGGAAGCTAACGACAGCTCAGCCGGATCTCTCGCGATATTTTTTCAGAAGTTGCATGCAAACCAAACACCAATCGTACGGAAATCAACTATAATTGAACAAAAAATTGGGTGGTAGGTTAACAGAGACCTCCGGTATCACAGTGGTAGGTTAACAGAAACCAAGTGCCATCGTGGTGAGTTTCTAGCAGGCATTAAGGGGAAGTTATTGACACCTTAGCCGGATCTCTCGCGCTATTTTTTCAGAAGTTGCATGCAACTCAAGCACCAAACGTACGGAAATCAACCATAATTAAGCAGAAATTTGGTGTTAGGTTAACAGAGACCTCCGATATCATAGTGGTGGGTTAACAGAAACCAAGTGCCATCGTAGTGAGTTTCTAGCAGGCATAATGGGGAAGCTAACGACAGCTCAGCCGGATCTCTCGCGATATTTTTTCAGAAGTTGCATGCAAACCAAACACCAATCGTACGGAAATCAACTATAATTGAACAAAAAATTGGGTGGTAGGTTAACAGAGACCTCCGGTATCACAGTGGTAGGTTAACAGAAACCAAGTGCCATCGTGGTGAGTTTCTAGCAGGCATTAAGGGGAAGTTATTGACACCTTAGCCGCACCCCTTGCTTAAGTTTTCCACAAGGTGCATGCAAATCAAGTAGCAATCGTAGGGAAATCAACCATAATTAAACAAAAATTTGGGTGGTAGGTTAACAGAGACCCCCGATATCATAGTGGTGGGTTAACAGAAATCAAGTGCCATCGTGGTGAGTTTCTAGCAGGCATAAATGGGAAGCTAACGACACCTTAGCCGGATCTCTAGCGCTATTTTTTCAGAAGTTGCATGCAACTCAATCACCAATCGTAAGGAAATCAACCATAATTAAACAAAAATTTGGGTGGTAGGTTAACAGAGACCCCCGATATCATAGTGGTGGGTTAACAGAAACCAAGTGCCATCGTGATGAGTTTCTAGCAGGCTTAAATGGGAAGCTAACGACACCTTAGCCGGATCTCTCGCGCTATTTTTTCAGAAGTTGCATGCAACTCAAGCACCAATCGTACGGAAATCAACCATTATTAAACAGAAATTTGGGTGTTAGGTTAACAGAGACCCCTGATATCATAGTGGTGGGTTAACAGAAACCAAGTGTCATCGTGGTGAGTTTCTAGCAGGCATAAATGGAAAGCTAACGACACCTTAGCCGGATCTCGCGCGCTATTTTTTCAGAAGTTGCATGCAACTCAATCACCAATCGTACGGAAATCAACCATAATTAAACATAAATTTGGGTGTTAGGTTAACAGAGACCTCCGATATCATAGTGGTGGGTTAACAGAAACCAAGTGCCATCGTGGTGAGTTTCTAGCAGGCATAAATGGGAAGCTAACGACACCTTAGCCGGATCTCTAGCGCTATTTTTTCAGAAGTTGCATGCAACTCAATCACCAATCGTAAGGAAATCAACCATAATTAAACAAAAAATTAGGTGGTAGGTTAACAGAGACCCCCGATATCATAGTGGTGGGTTGACAGAAACCAAGTGCCATCGTGGTGAGTTTCTAGAAGGCATAAATGGGAAGCTAACGACACCTTAGCCGGATCTCTCGCGCTATTTTTTCAGAAGTTGCATGCAACTCAAGCACCAATCGATATCATAGTGGTGGGTTAACAGAAACCAAGTGCCATCGTGGTGAAATTCTAGCAGGCATAATGGGGAAGCTAACGACACCTCAGCCGGATCTCTCGCGCTATTTTTTCAGAAGTTGCATGCAAACCAAACACCAATCGTACGGAAATCAACTATAATTAAACAAAAAATTGGGTGGTAGGTTAACAGAGACCTCCGATATCACAGTGGTGGGTTAACAGAAACCAAGTTCCATCGTGGTGAGTTTCTAGCAGGCATTAAGGGGAAGCTATTGACACCTTAGCCGCACCCCTTGCTTAAGTTGTCCACAAGTTGCATGCAAATCAAGCAGCAATCGTAGGGAAATCAACCATAATTAAACAGAAATTTGGGTGGTAGGTTATCAGAGACCTCCGATGTCACAGTGGTGGGTTAACAGAAACCAAGTGCCATCATGGTGAGTTTCTAGCAGGCATAATGGGGAAGCTAACGACAGCTCAGCCGGATCTCTCGCGCTATTTTTTCAGAAGTTGCATGCAACTCAAGCACCAATCGTAAGGAAGTCAACCATAATTAAACAAAAATTTGGGTGGTAGGTTAACAGAGACCCCCGATATCATAGTGGAGGGTTAACAGAAACCAAGTGCCATCGTGGTGAGTTTCTAGCAGGCATAAATGGGAAGCTAACGACACCTTAGCCGGATCTCTCCCGCTATTTTTTCAGAAGTTGCATGCAACTCAATCACCAATCGTACGGAAATCAACCATAATTAAACATAAATTTGGGTGTTAGGTTAACAGAGACCCCCGATATCATAGTGGTGGGTTAACAGAAACCAAGTGCCATCGTGGTGAGTTTCTAGCAGGCATAAATGGGAAGCTAACGACACCTTAGCCGGATCTCTCGCGCTATTTTTTCAGAAGTTGCATGCAACTCAAGCACCAATCGTACGGAAATCAACCATAATTAAACAAAAAATTAGGTGGTAGGTTAACAGAGACCCCCGATATCATAGTGGTGGGTTAACAGAAACTAAGTGCCATCGTGGTGAGTTTCTAGCAGGCATAAATGGGAAGCTAACGACACCTTAGCCGGATCTCTCGCGCTATTTTTTCAGAAGTTGCATGCAACTCAAGCACCAATCGTAAGGAAATCAGCCATAATTAAACAAAAAATTAGGTGGTAGGTTAACAGAGACCCCCAATATCATAGTGGTGGGTTAACAGAAACCAAGTGCCATCGTGGTGAGTTTCTAGCAGGCATAAATGGGAAGCTAACGACACCTTAGCCGGATCTCTCGCGCTATTTTTTCAGAAGTTGAATGCAACTCAAGCACCAATCGATATCATAGTGGTGGGTTAACAGAAACCAAGTGCCATCGTGGTGAGTTTCTAGCAGGCATAAATGGAAAGCTAACGACACCTTAGCCGGATCTCGCGCGTTATTTTTTCAGAAGTTGCATGCAACTCAATCACCAATCGTACGGAAATCAACCATAATTAAACATAAATTTGGGTGTTAGGTTAACAGAGACCCCCGATATCATAGTGGTGGGTTAACAGAAACCAAGTGCCATCGTGGTGAGTTTCTAGCAGGCATAAATGGGAAGCTAACGACACCTTAGCCGGATCTCTCGCGCTATTTTTTCAGAAGTTGCATGCAACTCAAGCACCAATCGTACGGAAATCAACCATTATTAAACAGAAATTTGGGTGTTAGGTTAACAGAGACCCCTGATATCATAGTGGTGGGTTAACAGAAACCAAGTGTCATCGTGGTGAGTTTCTAGCAGGCATAAATGGAAAGCTAACGACACCTTAGCCGGATCTCGCGCGCTATTTTTTCAGAAGTTGCATGCAACTCAATCACCAATCGTACGGAAATCAACCATAATTAAACATAAATTTGGGTGTTAGGTTAACAGAGACCTCCGATATCATAGTGGTGGGTTAACAGAAACCAAGTGCCATCGTGGTGAGTTTCTAGCAGGCATAAATGGGAAGCTAACGACACCTTAGCCGGATCTCTAGCGCTATTTTTTCAGAAGTTGCATGCAACTCAATCACCAATCGTAAGGAAATCAACCATAATTAAACAAAAAATTAGGTGGTAGCTTAACAGAGACCCCCGATATCATAGTGGTGGGTTAACAGAAACCAAGTGCCATCGTGGTGAGTTTCTAGCAGGCATAAATGGGAAGCTAACGACACCTTAGCCGGATCTCTCGCGCTATTTTTTCAGAAGTTGCATGCAACTCAAGCACCAATCGATATCATAGTGGTGGGTTAACAGAAACCAAGTGCCATCGTGGTGAGTTTCTAGCAGGCATAATGGGGAAGCTAACGACACCTCAGCCGGATCTCTCGCGCTATTTTTTCAGAAGTTGCATGCAAACCAAACACCAATCGTACGGAAATCAACTATAATTAAACAAAAAATTGGGTGGTAGGTTAACAGAGACCTCCGATATCACAGTGGTGGGTTAACAGAAACCAAGTTCCATCGTGGTGAGTTTCTAGCAGGCATTAAGGGGAAGCTATTTACACCTTAGCCGCACCCCTTGCTTAAGTTGTCCACAAGTTGCATGCAAATCAAGCAGCAATCGTAGGGAAATCAACCATAATTAAACAGAAATTTGGGTGGTAGGTTATCAGAGACCTCCGATGTCACAGTGGTGGGTTAACAGAAACCAAGTGCCATCATGGTGAGTTTCTAGCAGGCATAATGAGGAAGCTAACGACAGCTCAGCCGGATCTCTCGCGCTATTTTTTCAGAAGTTGCATGCAAACCAAACACCAATCGTAAGGAAATCAACCATAATTAAACACAAATTTGGGTGGTAGGTTAACAGAGACCCCCGATATCATAGTGGTGGGTTAACAGAAACCAAGTGCCATCGTGGTGAGTTTCTAGCAGGCATAAATGGGAAGCTAACGACACCTTAGCCGGATCTCTCGCGCTATTTTTTCAGAAGTTGCATGCAACTCAAGCACCAATCGTACGGAAATCAACCATTATTAAACAGAAATTTGGGTGTTAGGTTAACAGAGACCCCTGATATCATAGTGGTGGGTTAACAGAAACCAAGTGTCATCGTGGTGAGTTTCTAGCAGGCATAAATGGAAAGCTATCGACACCTTAGCCGGATCTCTCGCGCTATTTTTTCAGAAGTTGCATGCAACTCAATCACCAATCGTAACGAAATCAACCATAATTAAACAAAACGTTGGGTGGTTGGTTAACAGAGACCCCCGATATCATAGTGGAGGGTTAACAGAAACCAAGTGCCATCGTGGTGAGTTTCTAGCAGGCATAAATGGGAAGCTAACGACACCTTAGCCGGATCTCTCCCGCTATTTTTTCAGAAGTTGCATGCAACTCAAGCACCAATCGTACGGAAATCAACCATAATTAAACAAAAAATTAGGTGGTAGGTTAACAGAGACCCCCGATATCATAGTGGTGGGTTAACAGAAACCAAGTGCCATCGTGGTGAGTTTCTAGCAGGCATAAATGGGAAGCTAACGACACCTTAGCCGGATCTCTCGCGCTATTTTTTCAGAAGTTGCATGCAACTCAAGCACCAATCGTAAGGAAATCAGCCATAATTAAACAAAAAATTAGGTGGTAGGTTAACAGAGACCCCCGATATCATAGTGGTGGGTTAACAGAAACCAAGTGCCATCGTGGTGAGTTTCTAGCAGGCATAAATGGGAAGCTAACGACACCTTAGCTGGATCTCTCGCGCTATTTTTTCAGAAGTTGCATGCAACTCAAGCACCAATCGATATCATAGTGGTGGGTTAACAGAAACCAAGTGCCATCGTGGTGAGTTTCTAGCAGGCATAATGGGGAAGCTAACGACACCTCAGCCGGATCTCTCGCGCTATTTTTTCAGAAGTTGCATGCAACAAACACCAATCGTACGGAAATCAACTATAATTAAACAAAAAATTGGGTGGTAGGTTAACAGAGACCTCCGATATCACAGTGGTGGGTTAACAGAAACCCAGTTCCATCGTGGTGAGTTTCTAGCAGGCATTAAGGGGAAGCTATTGACACCTTAGCCGCACCCCTTGCTTAAGTTGTCCACAAGTTGCATGCAAATCAAGCAGCAATCGTAGGGAAATCAACCATAATTAAACAGAAATTTGGGTGGTAGGTTATCAGAGACCTCCGATGTCACAGTGGTGGGTTAACAGAAACCAAGTGCCATCATGGTGAGTTTCTAGCAGGCATAATGGGGAAGCTAACGACAGCTCAGCCGGATCTCTCGCGCTATTTTTTCAGAAGTTGCATGCAAACCAAACACCAATCGTACGGAAATCAACTATAATTAAACAAAAAATTGGGTGGTAGGTTAACAGAGACCTCCGATATCACATTGGTGGGTTAACAGAAACCAAGTTCCATCGTGGTGAGTTTCTAGCAGGCATTAAGGGGAAGCTATTGACACCTTAGCCGCACCCCTTGCTTAAGTTTTCCACAAGTTGCATGCAAATCAAGCAGCAATCGTAGGGAAATCAACCATAATTAAATAGAAATTTGGGTGGTAGGTTAACAGAGACCTCCGATATCATAGTGGTGGGTTAACAGAAACCAAGTGCCATCATGGTGAGTTTCTAGCAGGCATAATGGGGAAGCTAACGACAGCTCAGCCGGATCTCTCGCGCTATTTTTTCAGAAGTTGCATGCAACTCAAGCACCAATCGTAAGGAAATCAACCATAATTAAATAGAAATTTGGGTGGTAGGTTAACAGAGACCCCCGATATCATAGTGGTGGGTTAACAGAAACCAAGTGCCATCGTAGTGAGTTTCTAGCAGGCGTAAATGGGAAGCTAACGACACCTTAGCCGGATCTCTCGCGCTATTCTTTCAGAAGTTGCATGCAACTCAATCACCAATCGTACGGAAATCAACCATAATTAAACAGAAATTTGGGTGGTAGGTTATCAGAGACCTCCGATATCACAGTGGTGGGTTAACAGAAACCAAGTGCCATCGTGGTGAGTTTCTAGCAGGCATAAATGGGAAGCTAACGACACCAAAGCCGGATCTCTCGCTTTATATTTTCAGAAGTTGCATGCAACTCAAGCACCAATCGTACGGAAATCAACCATAATTAAACAGAAATTTTTTGTGGTAGGTTAACAGAGACCCCCGATATCATAGTGGTGGGTTAACAGAAGCCAAGTGCCATCATGGTGAGTTTCTAGCAGGCATAAATGGGAAGCTAACGACACCTTAGCCGGATCTCTCGCGCTATTTTTTCAGAAATTTCATGCAACTCAAGCACCAATCGTACGGAAATCAACCATAATTAAACAGAAATTTGGGTGTTAGGTTAACAGAGACCTTCGATATCATAGTCGTGGGTTAACAGCAACCAAGTGCCATCGTGGTGAGTTTCTAGCAGGCATAAATGGGAAGCTAACGACACCTTAGCCGGATCTCTAGCGCTATTTTTTCAGAAATTGCATGCAACTCAAGCACCAATCGTACGGAAATCAACCATAATTAAACAGAAATTTGGGTGTTAGGTTAACAGAGACCTCCGATATCATAGTCGTGGGTTAACAGAAACCAAGTGCCATCGTGGTGAGTTTCTAGCAGGCATAAATGGGAAGCTAACGACACCTTAGCCGGATCTCTAGCGCTATTTTTTCAGAAGTTGCATGCAACTCAATCACCAATCGTAAGGAAATCAACCATAATTAAACAAAAATTTGGGTGGTAGGTTAACAGAGACCCCCGATATCATAGTGGTGGGTTAACAGAAACCAAGTGCCATCGTGGTGAGTTTCTAGCAGGTATAATAGGGAAGCTAACGACACCTTAGCCGGAACTCTCGCTTTATATTTTCAGAAGTTGCATGCAACTCAAGCACCAATCGTACGGAAATCAACCATAATTAAACAGAAATTTGGGTGGTAGGTTAACAGAGACCCCCGATATCATAGTGGTGGGTTAACAGAAACCAAGTGCCATCGTGGTCAGTTTCTAGCAGGCATAAATGGTAAGCTAACGACACCTTAGCCGGATCTCTCGCGCTATTTTTTCAGAAGTTGCATGCAACTCAAGCACCAATCGTGCGGAAATCAACCATAATTAAACAGAAATTTGTGTGGTAGGTTAACAGAGACCTCCGATATCATAGTGGTGGGTTAACAGAAACCAAGTGCCATCGTGGTGAGTTTCTAGCAGGTATAATAGGGAAGCTAACGACACCTTAGCCGGAACTCTCGCTTTATATTTTCAGAAGTTGCATGCAACTCAAGCACCAATCGTACGGAAATCAACCATAATTAAACAGAAATTTGGGTGGTAGGTTAACAGATACCCCCGATATCATAGTGGTGGGTTAACAGAAACCAAGTGCCATCATGGTGAGTTTCTAGCAGGCATAAATGGGAAGCTAACGACACCTTAGCCGGATCTCTCGCGCTATTTTTTCAGAAATTGCATGCAACTCAAGCACCAATCGTACGGAAATCAACCATAATTAAACAGAAATTTGGGTATTAGGTTAACAGAGACCTCCGATATCATAGTGGTGGGTTAACAGAAACCAAGTGCCATCGTGGTGAGTTTCTAGCAGGCATTAAGGGGAAGCTATTGACACCTTAGCCGCACCCCTTGCTTAAGTTTTCCACAAGTTGCATGCAAATCAAGCAGCAATCGTAGGGAAATCAACCATAATTAAATAGAAATTTGGGTGGTAGGTTAACAGAGACCGCCGATATCATGGTGGTGGGTTAACAGAAACCAAGTGCCATCGTGGTGAGTTTCTAGCAGGCATAAATGGAAAGCTAACGACACCTTAGCCGGATCTCTCGCGCTATTTTTTCAGAAGTTGCATGCAACTCAATCACCAATCGTACGGAAATCAACCATAATTAAACATAAATTTGGGTGTTAGGTTAACAGAGACCTCCGATATCATAGTGGTGGGTTAACAGAAACCAAGTGCCATAGTGGTGAGTTTCTAGCAGGCATACATGGGAAGCTAACGACAGCTTAGCCGGATCTCTAGCGCTATTTTTTTAGAAGTTGCATGCAACTCAATCACCAATCGTAAGGAAATCAACCATAATTAAACAAAAAATTAGGTGGTAGGTTAACAGAGACCCCCGATATCATAGTGGTGGGTTAACAGAAACCAAGTGCCATCGTGGTGAGTTTCTAGCAGGCATAAATGGGAAGCTAACGACACCTTAGCCGGATCTCTCGCGCTATTTTTTCAGAAGTTGCATGCAACTCAAGCACCAATCGATATCATAGTGGTGGGTTAACAGAAACCAAGTGCCATCATGGTGAGTTTCTAGCAGGCATAATAGGGAAGCTAACGACACCTCAGCCGGATCTCTCGCGCTATTTTTTCAGAAGTTGCATGCAAACCAAACACCAATCGTACGGAAATCAACTATAATTAAACAAAAAATTGGGTGGTAGGTTAACAGAGACCTCCGATATCACAGTGGTGGGTTAACAGAAACCAAGTTCCATCGTGGTGAGTTTCTAGCAGGCATTAAGGGGAAGCTATTGACACCTTAGCCGCACCCCTTGCTTAAGTTGTCCACAAGTTGCATGCAAATCAAGCAGCAATCGTAGGGAAATCAACCATAATTAAACAGAAATTTGGGTGTTAGGTTAACAGAGACCTCCGATATCATAGTGGTGGGTTAACAGAAACCAAGTGCCATCATGGTGAGTTTCTAGCAGGCATAATGGGGAAGCTAACGACAGCTCAGGCGGATCTCTCGCGCTATTTTTTCAGAAGTTGCATGCAAACCAAACACCAATCGTACGGAAATCAACTATAATTAAACAAAAAATTGGGTGGTAGGTTAACAGAGACCTCCGATATCACAGTGGTGGGTTAACAGAAACCAAGTTCCATCGTGGTGAGTTTATAGCAGGCATTAAGGGGAAGCTATTGAAACCTTAGCCGCACCCTTTGCTTAAGTTTTCCACAAGTTGCATGCAAATCAAGCAGCAATCGTAGGGAAATCAACCATAATTAAATAGAAATTTGGGTGGTAGGTTAACAGAAACCTCCGATATCATAGTGGTGGGTTAACAGAAACCAAGTGCCATCATGGTGAGTTTCTAGCAGGCATAATGGGGAAGCTAACGACAGCTCAGCCGGATCTCTCGCGCTATTTTTTCAGAAGTTGCATGCAACTCAAGCACCAATCGTAAGGAAATCAACCATAATTAAATAGAAATTTGGGTGGTAGGTTAACAGAGACCCCCGATATCATAGTGGTGGGTTAACAGAAACCAAGTGCCATCGTGGTGAGTTTCTAGCAGGCGTAAATGGGAAGCTAACGACACCTTAGCCGGATCTCTCGCGCTTTTTTTTCAGAAGTTGCATGCAACTCAAGCACCAATCGTACGGAAATCAACCATAATTAAACAGAAATTTGGGTGGTAGGTTATCAGAGACCTCCGATATCACAGTGGTGGGTTAACAGAAACCAAGTGCCATCGTGGTGAGTTTCTAGCAGGCATAAATGGGAAGCTAACGACACCAAAGCCGGATCTCTCGCTTTATATTTTCAGAAGTTGCATGCAACTCAAGCACCAATCGTACGGAAATCAACCATAATTAAACAGAAATTTGGGTGGTAGGTTAACAGAGACCCCCGATATCATAGTGGTGGGTTAACAGAAACCAAGTGCCATCGTGGTGAGTTTCTAGCAGGCATAAATGGGAAGCTAACGACACCTTAGCCGGATCTCTCGCGCTATTTTTTCAGAAGTTGCATGCAACTCAAGCACCAATCGATATCATAGTGGTGGGTTAACAGAAACCAAGTGCCATCATGGTGAGTTTCTAGCAGGCATAATAGGGAAGCTAACGACACCTCAGCCGGATCTCTCGCGCTATTTTTTCAGAAGTTGCATGCAAACCAAACACCAATCGTACGGAAATCAACTATAATTAAACAAAAAATTGGGTGGTAGGTTAACAGAGACCTCCGATATCACAGTGGTGGGTTAACAGAAACCAAGTTCCATCGTGGTGAGTTTCTAGCAGGCATTAAGGGGAAGCTATTGACACCTTAGCCGCACCCCTTGCTTAAGTTGTCCACAAGTTGCATGCAAATCAAGCAGCAATCGTAGGGAAATCAACCATAATTAAACAGAAATTTGGGTGGTAGGTTATCAGAGACCTCCGATATCACAGTGGTGGGTTAACAGAAACCAAGTGCCATCATGGTGAGTTTCTAGCAGGCATAATGGGGAAGCTAACGACAGCTCAGCCGGATCTCTCGCGCTATTTTTTCAGAAGTTGCATGCAAACCAAACACCAATCGTACGGAAATCAACTATAATTAAACAAAAAATTGGGTGGTAGGTTAACAGAGACCTCCGATATCACAGTGGTGGGTTAACAGAAACCAAGTTCCATCGTGGTGAGTTTCTAGCAGGCATTAAGGGGAAGCTATTGAAACCTTAGCCGCACCCTTTGCTTAAGTTTTCCACAAGTTGCATGCAAATCAAGCAGCAATCGTAGGGAAATCAACCATAATTAAATAGAAATTTGGGTGGTAGGTTAACAGAAACCTCCGATATCATAGTGGTGGGTTAACAGAAACCAAGTGCCATCATGGTGAGTTTCTAGCAGGCATAATGGGGAAGCTAACGACAGCTCAGCCGGATCTCTCGCGCTATTTTTTCAGAAGTTGCATGCAACTCAAGCACCAATCGTAAGGAAATCAACCATAATTAAATAGAAATTTGGGTGGTAGGTTAACAGAGACCCCCGATATCATAGTGGTGGGTTAACAGAAACCAAGTGCCATCGTGGTGAGTTTCTAGCAGGCGTAAATGGGAAGCTAACGACACCTTAGCCGGATCTCTCGCGCTTTTTTTTCAGAAGTTGCATGCAACTCAAGCACCAATCGTACGGAAATCAACCATAATTAAACAGAAATTTGGGTGGTAGGTTATCAGAGACCTCCGATATCACAGTGGTGGGTTAACAGAGACCAAGTGCCATCGTGGTGAGTTTCTAGCAGGCATAAATGGGAAGCTAACGACACCAAAGCCGGATCTCTCGCTTTATATTTTCAGAAGTTGCATGCAACTCAAGCACCAATCGTACGGAAATCAACCATAATTAAACAGAAATTTGGGTGGTAGGTTAACAGAGACCCCCGATATCATAGTGGTGGGTTAACAGAAACCAAGTGCCATCATGGTGAGTTTCTAGCAGGCATAAATGGGAAGCTAACGACACCTTAGCCGGATCTCTCGCGCTATTTTTTCAGAAATTGCATGCAACTCAAGCACCAATCGTACGGAAATCAACCATAATTAAACAGAAATTTGGGTGTTAGGTTAACAGAGACCTCCGATATCATAGTCGTGGGTTAACAGAAACCAAGTGCCATCGTGGTGAGTTTCTAGCAGGCATAAATGGGAAGCTAACGACACCTTAGCCGGATCTCTCGCGCTATTTTTTCAGAAATTGCATGCAACTCAAGCACCAATCGTACGGAAATCAACCATAATTAAACAGAAATTTGGGTGTTAGGTTAACAGAGACCTCCGATATCATAGTCGTGGGTTAACAGAAACCAAGTGCCATCGTGGTGAGTTTCTAGCAGGCATAAATGGGAAGCTAACGACACCTTAGCCGGATCTCTAGCGCTATTTTTTCAGAAGTTGCATGCAACTCAATCACCAATCGTAAGGAAATCAACCATAAATAAACAAAAATTTGGGTGGTAGGTTAACAGAGACCTCCGATATCATAGTGGTGGGTTAACAGAAACCAAGTGCCATCGTGGTGAGTTTCTAGCAGGCATAAATGGGAAGCTAACGACACCTTAGCCGGATCTCTCGCGCTATTTTTTCAGAAGTTGCATGCAACTCAAGCACCAATCGTACGGAAATTAACCATAATTAAACAGAAATTTGGGTGTTAGGTTAACAGAGACCTCCGATATCATAGTGGTGGGTTAACAGAAACCAAGTGCCACCGTGGTGAGTTTCTAGCAGGCATAATGGGGAAGCTAACGACACCTCAGCCGGATCTCTCGCGCTATTTTTTCAGAAGTTGCATGCAAACCAAACACCAATCGTACGGAAATACACTATAATTAAACAAAAAATTGGGTGGTAGGTTAACAGAGACCTCCGATATCACAGTGGTGGGTTAACAGAAACCAAGTTCCATCGTGGTGAGTTTCTAGCAGGCATTAAGGGGAAGCTATTGACCCCTTAGCCGTACCCCTTGCTTAAGTTTTCCACAAGTTGCATGCAAATCAAGCAGCAATCGTAGGGAAATCAACCATAATTAAATAGAAATTTGGGTGGTAGGTTAACAGAGACCTCCGATATCATAGTGGTGGGTTAACAGAAACCAAGTGCCATCATGGTGAGTTTCTAGCAGGCATAATGGGAAAGCTAACGACAGCTCAGCCGGATCTCTCGCGCTATTTTTTCAGAAGTTGCATGCAACTCAAGCACCAATCGTAAGGAAATCAACCATAATTAAATAGAAATTTGGGTGGCAGGTTAACAGAGACCCCCGATATCATAGTGGTGGGTTAACACAAACCAAGTGCCATCGTGGTGAGTTTCTAGCAGGCGTAAATGGGAAGCTAACGACACCTTAGCCGGATCTCTCTCGCTTTTTTTTCAGAAGTTGCTTGCAACTCAAGCACCAATCATACGGAAATCAACCATAATTAAACAGAAATTTGGGTGGTAGGTTATTAGAGACCTCCGATATCACAGTGGTGGGTTAACAGAAACCAAGTGCCATCGTGGTGAGTTTCTAGCAGGCATAAATGGGAAGCTAACGACACCAAAGCCGGATCTCTCGCGCTATTTTTTCAGAAGTTGCATGCAACTCAAGCACCAATCGTGCGGAAATCAACCATAATTAAACAGAAATTTGGGTGGTAGGTTAACAGAGACCTCCGATATCATAGTGGTGGGTTAACAGAAACCAAGTGCCATCGTTTTGAGTTTCTAGCAGGTATAATAGGGAAGCTAACGACACCTTAGCCGGAACTCTCGCTTTATATTTTCAGAAGCACCAATCGTGCGGAAATCAACCATAATTAAACAGAAATTTGGGTGGTAGGTTAACAGAGACCCCCGATATCATAGTGGTGGGTTAACAGAAACCAAGTGCCATCATGGTAAGTTTCTAGCAGGCATAAATGGGAAGCTAACGACACCTTAGCCGGATCTCTCGCGCTATTTTTTCAGAAATTGCATGCAACTCAAGCACCAATCGTACGGAAATCAACCATAATTAAACAGAAATTTGGGTGTTAGGTTAACACAGACCTCCGATATCATAGTGGTGGGTTAACAGAAACCAAGTGCCATCATGGTGAGTTTCTAACAGGCATAAATGGGAAGCTAACGACACCTTAGCCGGATCTCTAGCGCTATTTTTTCAGAAGTTGCATGCAACTCAAGCACCAATCGTACGGAAATCAACCATAATTAAACAGAAATTTGGGTGTTAGGTTAACAGAGACCTCCGATATCATAGTGGTGGGTTAACAGAAACCAAGTGCCATCATGGTGAGTTTCTAGCAGGCATAATGGGGAAGCTAACGACAGCTCAGCCGGATCTCTCGCGCTATTTTTTCAGAAGTTGCATGCAAACCAAACACCAATCGTACGGAAATCAACTATAATTAAACAAAAAATTGGGTGGTAGGTTAACAGAGACCTACGATATCATAGTGGTGGGTTAACAGAAACCAAGTTCCATCGTGGTGAGTTTCTAGCAGGCATTAAGGGGAAGCTATTGACACCTTAGCCGCACCCCTTGCTTAAGTTTTCCACAAGTTGCCTGCAAATCAAGCAGCAATCGTAGGGAAATCAACCATAATTAAATAGAAATTTGGGTGGTAGGTTAACAGAGACCGCCGATATCATAGTGGTGGGTTAACAGAAACCAAGTGCCATCGTGGTGAGTTTCTAGCAGGCATAAATGGGAAGCTAACGACACCTTAGCCGGATCTCTCGCGCTATTTTTTCAGTAGTTGCATGCAACTCAAGCACCAATCGTAAGGAAATCAACCATAATGAAACAAAAATTTGGGTGGTAGGTTAACAGAGACCCCCGATATCATAGTGGTGGGATAACAGAAACCAAGTGCCATCGTGGTGAGTTTCTAGCAGGCATAAATGGGAAGCTAACGACACCTTAGCCGGATCTCTCGCGCTATTTTTTCAGAAGTTGCATGCAACTCAATCACCAATCGTACGGAGATCAACCATAATTAAACATAAATTTGGGTGTTAGGTTAACAGAGACCTCCGATATCATAGTGGTGGGTTAACAGAAACCAAGTGCCATCGTGGTGAGTTTCTAGCAGGCATAAATGGTAAGCTAACGACACCTTAGCCGGATCTCTCGCGCTATTTTTTCAGAAGTTGCATGCAACTCAAGCACCAATCGTGCGGAAATCAACCATAATTAAACAGAAATTTGGGTGGTAGGTTAACAGAGACCTCCGATATCATAGTGGTGGGTTAACAGAAACCAAGTGCCATCGTGGTGTGTTTCTAGCAGGTATAATAGGGAAGCTAACGACACCTTAGCCGGAACTATCGCTTTATATTTTCAGAAGTTGCATGCAACTCAAGCACCAATCGTACGGAAATCAACCATAATTAAACAGAAATTTGGGTGGTAGGTTAACAGAGACCCCCGATATCATAGTGGTGGGTTAACAGAAACCAAGTGTCATCATGGTGAGTTTCTAGCAGGCATAATGGGGAAGCTAACGACAGCTCAGCCGGATCTCTCGCGCTATTTTTTCAGAAGTTTCATGCAAACCAAACACCAATCGTACGGAAATCAACTATAATTAAACAAAAAATTGGGTGGTAGGTTAACAGAGACCTACGATATCACAGTGGTGGGTTAACAGAAACCAAGTGCCATCGTGGTGAGTTTCTAGCAGGCATAAATGGGAAGCTAACGACACCTTAGCCGGATCTCTAGCGCTATCTTTTCAGAAGTTGCATGCAACTCAATCACCAATCGTAAGGAAATCAACCATAATTAAACAAAAAATTAGGTGGTAGGTTAACAGAGACCTCCGATATCATAGTGGTGGGTTAACAGAAACCAAGTGCCATCGTGGTGGGTTTCTAGCAGGCATAATGGGGAAGCTAACGACACCTTAGCCGGATCTCTCGCGCTATTTTTCCAGAAGTCGCATGCAACTCAAGCATCAATCGTGCGTAAATCAACCATAATTATACAGAAATTTGGGTGGTAGGTTAACAGAGACCCCCGATATCATAGTGGTGGGTTAACAGAAACCAAGTGCCATCATGGTCAGTTTCTAGCAGGCATAAATGGAAAGCTAACGACACCTTAGCCGGATCTCTAGCGCTATTTTTTCAGAAGTTGCATGCAACTCAAGCACCAATCGTACGGAAATCAACCATAATTAAACAGAAATTTGGGTGTTAGGTTAACAGAGACCTCCGATATCATAGTGGTGGGTTAACAGAAACCAAGTGCCATCATGGTGAGTTTCTAGCAGGCATAATGGGGAAGCTAACGACAGCTCAGCCGGATCTCTCGCGATATTTTTTCAGAAGTTGCATGCAAACCAAACACCAATCGTACGGAAATCAACTATAATTAAACAAAAAATTGGGTGGTAGGTTAACAGAGACCTACGATATCACAGTGGTGGGTTAACAGAAACCAAGTTCCATCGTGGTGAGTTTCTAGCAGGCATTGACTGGAAGCTATTGACACCTTAGCCGCACCCCTTGCTTAAGTTTTCCACAAGTTGCCTGCAAATCAAGCAGCAATCGTAGGGAAATCAACCATAATTAAATAGAAATTTGGGTGGTAGGTTAACAGAGACCGCCGATATCATAGTGGTGGGTTAACAGAAACCAAGTGCCATCGTGGTGAGTTTCTAGCAGGCATAAATGGGAAGCTAACGACACCTTAGCCGGATCTCTCGCGCTATTTTTTCAGTAGTTGCATGCAACTCAAGCACCAATCGTAAGGAAATCAACCATAATTAAACAAAAATTTGGGTGGTAGGTTAACAGAGACCCCCGATATCATAGTAGTGGGATTACAGAAACCAAGTGCCATCGTGGTGAGTTTCTAGCAGGCATAAATGGTAAGCTAACGACACCTTAGCCGGATCTCTCGCGCTATTTTTTCAGAAGTTGCATGCAACTCAAGCACCAATCGTGCGGAAATCAACCATAATTAAACAGAAATTTGGGTGGTAGGTTAACAGAGACCTCCGATATCATAGTGGTGGGTTAACAGAAACCAAGTGCCATCGTGGTGTGTTTCTAGCAGGTATAATAGGGAAGCTAACGACACCTTAGCCGGAACTATCGCTTTATATTTTCAGAAGTTGCATGCAACTCAAGCACCAATCGTACGGAAATCAACCATAATTAAACAGAAATTTGGGTGGTAGGTTAACAGAGACCCCCGATATCATAGTGGTGGGTTAACAGAAACCAAGTGCCATCGTGGTGGGTTTCTAGCAGGCATATTGGGGAAGCTAACGACACCTTAGCCGGATCTCTCGCGCTATTTTTCCAGAAGTCGCATGCAACTCAAGCATCAATCGTACGTAAATCAACCATAATTATACAGAAATTTGGGTGGTAGGTTAACAGAGACCCCCGATATCATAGTGGTGGGTTAACAGAAACCAAGTGCCATCATGGTCAGTTTCTAGCAGGCATAAATGGAAAGCTAACGACACCTTAGCCGGATCTCTAGCGCTATTTTTTCAGAAGTTGCATGCAACTCAAGCACCAATCGTACGGAAATCAACCATAATTAAACAGAAATTTGGGTGTTAGGTTAACAGAGACCTCCGATATCATAGTGGTGGGTTAACAGAAACCAAGTGCCATCATGGTGAGTTTCTAGCAGGCATAATGGGGAAGCTAACGACAGCTCAGCCGGATCTCTCGCGATATTTTTTCAGAAGTTGCATGCAAACCAAACACCAATCGTACGGAAATCAACTATAATTAAACAAAAAATTGGGTGGTAGGTTAACAGAGACCTACGATATCACAGTGGTGGGTTAACAGAAACCAAGTTCCATCGTGGTGAGTTTCTAGCAGGCATTGACTGGAAGCTATTGACACCTTAGCCGCACCCCTTGCTTAAGTTTTCCACAAGTTGCCTGCAAATCAAGCAGCAATCGTAGGGAAATCAACCATAATTAAATAGAAATTTGGGTGGTAGGTTAACAGAGACCGCCGATATCATAGTGGTGGGTTAACAGAAACCAAGTGCCATCGTGGTGAGTTTCTAGCAGGCATAAATGGGAAGCTAACGACACCTTAGCCGGATCTCTCGCGCTATTTTTTCAGTAGTTGCATGCAACTCAAGCACCAATCGTAAGGAAATCAACCATAATTAAACAAAAATTTGGGTGGTAGGTTAACAGAGACCCCCGATATCATAGTAGTGGGATTACAGAAACCAAGTGCCATCGTGGTGAGTTTCTAGCAGGCATAAATGGTAAGCTAACGACACCTTAGCCGGATCTCTCGCGCTATTTTTTCAGAAGTTGCATGCAACTCAAGCACCAATCGTGCGGAAATCAACCATAATTAAACAGAAATTTGGGTGGTAGGTTAACAGAGACCTCCGATATCATAGTGGTGGGTTAACAGAAACCAAGTGCCATCGTGGTGTGTTTCTAGCAGGTATAATAGGGAAGCTAACGACACCTTAGCCGGAACTATCGCTTTATATTTTCAGAAGTTGCATGCAACTCAAGCACCAATCGTACGGAAATCAACCATAATTAAACAGAAATTTGGGTGGTAGGTTAACAGAGACCCCCGATATCATAGTGGTGGGTTAACAGAAACCAAGTGTCATCATGGTGAGTTCCTAGCAGGCATAAATGCGAAGCTAACGACACCTTAGCCGGATCTCTCGCGCTATTTTTTCAGAAATTGCATGCAACTCAAGCACCAATCGTACGGAAATCAACCATAATTAAACAGAAATTTGGGTGTTAGGTTAACACAGACCTCCGATATCATAGTGGTGGGTTAACAGAAACCAAGTGCCATCATGGTGAGTTTCTAGCAGGCATAAATGGGAAGCTAACGACACCTTAGCCGGATCTCTAGCGCTATTTTTTCAGAAGTTGCATGCAACTCAAGCACCAATCGTACGGAAATCAACCATAATTAAACAGAAATTTGGGTGTTAGGTTAACAGAGACCTCCGATATCATAGTGGTGGGTTAACAGAAACCAAGTGCCATCATGGTGAGTTTCTAGCAGGCATAATGGGGAAGCTAACGACAGCTCAGCCGGATCTCTCGCGCTATTTTTTCAGAAGTTGCATGCAAACCAAACACCAATCGTACGGAAATCAACTATAATTAAACAAAAAATTGGTTGGTAGGTTAACAGAGACCTACGATATCACAGTGGTGGGTTAACAGAAACCAAGTTCCATCGTGGTGAGTTTCTAGCAGGCATTAAGGGGAAGCTATTGACACCTTAGCCGCACCCCTTGCTTAAGTTTTCCACAAGTTGCCTGCAAATCAAGCAGCAATCGTAGGGAAATCAACCATAATTAAATAGAAATTTGGGTGTTAGGTTAACAGAGACCTCCGATATCATAGTGGTGGGTTAACAGAAACCAAGTGCCATCGTGGTGAGTTTCTAGCAGGCATAAATGGGAAGCTAACGACACCTTAGCCGGATCTCTAGCGCTATCTTTTCAGAAGTTGCATGCAACTCAATCACCAATCGTAAGGAAATCAACCATAATTAAACAAAAAATTAGGTGGTAGGTTAACAGAGACCTCCGATATCATAGTGGTGGGTTAACAGAAACCAAGTGCCATCGTGGTGGGTTTCTAGCAGGCATAATGGGGAAGCTAACGACATCTTAGCCGGATCTCTCGCGCTATTTTTCCAGAAGTCGCATGCAACTCAAGCATCAATCGTACGTAAATCAACCATAATTATACAGAAATTTGGGTGGTAGGTTAACAGAGACCCCCGATATCATAGTGGTGGGTTAACAGAAACCAAGTGCCATCATGGTCAGTTTCTAGCAGGCATAAATGGAAAGCTAACGACACCTTAGCCGGATCTCTAGCGCAATTTTTTCAGAAGTTGCATGCAACTCAAGCACCAATCGTACGGAAATCAACCATAATTAAACAGAAATTTGGGTGTTAGGTTAACAGAGACCTCCGATATCATAGTGGTGGGTTAACAGAAACCAAGTGCCATCATGGTGAGTTTCTAGCAGGCATAATGGGGAAGCTAACGACAGCTCAGCCGGATCTCTCGCGATATTTTTTCAGAAGTTGCATGCAAACCAAACACCAATCGTACGGAAATCAACTATAATTAAACAAAAAATTGGGTGGTAGGTTAACAGAGACCTACGATATCACAGTGGTGGGTTAACAGAAACCAAGTTCCATCGTGGTGAGTTTCTAGCAGGCATTAACTGGAAGCTATTGACACCTTAGCCGCACCCCTTGCTTAAGTTTTCCACAAGTTGCCTGCAAATCAAGCAGCAATCGTAGGGAAATCAACCATAATTAAATAGAAATTTGGGTGGTAGGTTAACAGAGACCGCCGATATCATAGTGGTGGGTTAACAGAAACCAAGTGCCATCGTGGTGAGTTTCTAGCAGGCATAAATGGGAAGCTAACGACACCTTAGCCGGATCTCTCGCGCTATTTTTTCAGTAGTTGCATGCAACTCAAGCACCAATCGTAAGGAAATCAACCATAATTAAACAAAAATTTGGGTGGTAGGTTAACAGAGACCCCCGATATCATAGTAGTGGGATTACAGAAACCAAGTGCCATCGTGGTGAGTTTCTAGCAGGCATAAATGGGAAGCTAACGACACCTTAGCCGGATCTCTCGCGCTATTTTTTCAGAAGTTGCATGCAACTCAAGCACCAATCGTGCGGAAATCAACCATAATTAAACAGAAATTTGGGTGGTAGGTTAACAGAGACCTCCGATATCATAGTGGTGGGTTAACAGAAACCAAGTGCCATCGTGGTGAGTTTCTAGCAGGTATAATAGGGAAGCTAACGACACCTTAGCCGGAACTCTCGCTTTATATTTTCAGAAGTTGCATGCAACTCAAGCACCAATCGTACGGAAATCAACCATAATTAAACAGAAATTTGGGTGGTAGGTTAACAGAGACCCCCGATATCATAGTGGTGGGTTAACAGAAACCAAGTGCCATCATGGTGAGTTTCTAGCAGGCATAAATGGGAAGCTAACGACACCTTAGCCGGATCTCTCGCGCTATTTTTTCAGAAATTGCATGCAACTCAAGCACCAATCGTACGGAAATCAACCATAATTAAACAGAAATTTGGGTGTTAGGTTAACACAGACCTCCGATATCATAGTGGTGGGTTAACAGAAACCAAGTGCCATCATGGTGAGTTTCTAACAGGCATAAATGGGAAGCTAACGACACCTTAGCCGGATCTCTAGCGCTATTTTTTCAGAAGTTGCATGCAACTCAAGCACCAATCGTACGGAAATCAACCATAATTAAACAGAAATTTGGGGTGTTAGGTTAACAGAGACCTCCGATATCATAGTGGTGGGTTAACAGAAACCAAGTGCCATCATGGTGAGTTTCTAGCAGGCATAATGGGGAAGCTAACGACAGCTCAGCCGGATCTCTCGCGATATTTTTTCAGAAGTTGCATGCAAACCAAACACCAATCGTACGGAAATCAACTATAATTAAACAAAAAATTGGGGTGGTAGGTTAACAGAGACCTACGATATCACAGTGGTGGGTTTAACAGAAACCAAGTTCCATCGTGGTGAGTTTCTAGCAGGCATTAACTGGAAGCTATTGACACCTTAGCCGCACCCCTTGCTTAAGTTTTCCACAAGTTGCCTGCAAATCAAGCAGCAATCGTAGGGAAATCAACCATAATTAAATAGAAATTTGGGTGGTAGGTTAACAGAGACCGCCGATATCATAGTGGTGGGTTAACAGAAACCAAGTGCCATCGTGGTGAGTTTCTAGCAGGCATAAATGGGAAGCTAACGACACCTTAGCCGGATCTCTCGCGCTATTTTTTCAGTAGTTGCATGCAACTCAAGCACCAATCGTAAGGAAATCAACCATAATTAAACAAAAATTTGGGTGGTAGGTTAACAGAGACCCCCCGATATCATAGTAGTGGGATTACAGAAACCAAGTGCCATCGTGGTGAGTTTCTAGCAGGCATAAATGGGAAGCTAACGACACCTTAGCCGGATCTCTCGCGCTATTTTTTCAGAAGTTGCATGCAACTCAAGCACCAATCGTGCGGAAATCAACCATAATTAACAGAAATTTGGGTGGTAGGTTAACAGAGACCTCCGATATCATAGTGGTGGGTTAACAGAAACCAAGTGCCATCGTGGTGAGTTTCTAGCAGGTATAATAGGGAAGCTAACGACACCTTAGCCGGAACTCTCGCTTTATATTTTCAGAAGTTGCATGCAACTCAAGCACCAATCGTACGGAAATCAACCATAATTAACAGAAATTTGGGGTGGTAGGTTAACAGAGACCCCCGATATCATAGTGGTGGGTTAACAGAAACCAAGTGCCATCATGGTGAGTTTCTAGCAGGCATAATGGGAAGCTAACGACACCTTAGCCGGATCTCTAGCGCTATTTTTTCAGAAGTTGCATGCAACTCAAGCACCAATCGTACGGAAATCAACCATAATTAAACAGAAATTTGGGTGTTAGGTTAACAGAGACCTCCGATATCATAGTGGTGGGTTAACAGAAACCAAGTGCCATCATGGTGAGTTTCTAGCAGGCATAATGGGGAAGCTAACGACAGCTCAGCCGGATCTCTCGCGCTATTTTTTCAGAAGTTGCATGCAAACCAAACACCAATCGTACGGAAATCAACTATAATTAAACAAAAAATTGGGTGGTAGGTTAACAGAGACCTACGATATCACAGTGGTGGGTTAACAGAAACCAAGTTCCATCGTGGTGAGTTTCTAGCAGGCATTAAGGGGAAGCTATTGACACCTTAGCCGCACCCCTTGCTTAAGTTTTCCACAAGTTGCCTGCAAATCAAGCAGCAATCGTAGGGAAATCAACCATAATTAAATAGAAATTTGGTTGTTAGGTTAACAGAGACCTCCGATATCATAGTGGTGGGTTAACAGAAACCAAGTGCCATCGTGGTGAGTTTCTAGCAGGCATAAATGGGAAGCTAACGACACCTTAGCCGGATCTCTAGCGCTATCTTTTCAGAAGTTGCATGCAACTCAATCACCAATCGTAAGGAAATCAACCATAATTAAACAAAAAATTAGGTGGTAGGTTAACAGAGACCTCCGATATCATAGTGGTGGGTTAACAGAAACCAAGTGCCATCGTGGTGGGTTTCTAGCAGGCATAATGGGGAAGCTAACGACATCTTAGCCGGATCTCTCGCGCTATTTTTCCAGAAGTCGCATGCAACTCAAGCATCAATCGTACGTAAATCAACCATAATTATACAGAAATTTGGGTGGTAGGTTAACAGAGACCCCCGATATCATAGTGGTGGGTTAACAGAAACCAAGTGCCATCATGGTCAGTTTCTAGCAGGCATAAATGGAAAGCTAACGACACCTTAGCCGGATCTCTAGCGCTATTTTTTCAGAAGTTGCATGCAACTCAAGCACCAATCGTACGGAAATCAACCATAATTAAACAGAAATTTGGGTGTTAGGTTAACAGAGACCTCCGATATCATAGTGGTGGGTTAACAGAAACCAAGTGCCATCATGGTGAGTTTCTAGCAGGCATAATGGGGAAGCTAACGACAGCTCAGCCGGATCTCTCGCGATATTTTTTCAGAAGTTGCATGCAAACCAAACACCAATCGTACGGCAATCAACTATAATTAAACAAAAAATTGGGTGGTAGGTTAACAGAGACCTACGATATCACAGTGGTGGGTTAACAGAAACCAAGTTCCATCGTGGTGAGTTTCTAGCAGGCATTAACTGGAAGCTATTGACACCTTAGCCGCACCCCTTGCTTAAGTTTTCCACAAGTTGCCTGCAAATCAAGCAGCAATCGTAGGGAAATCAACCATAATTAAATAGAAATTTGGGTGGTAGGTTAACAGAGACCGCCGATATCATAGTGGTGGGTTAACAGAAACCAAGTGCCATCGTGGTGAGTTTCTAGCAGGCATAAATGGGAAGCTAACGACACCTTAGCCGGATCTCTCGCGCTATTTTTTCAGTAGTTGCATGCAACTCAAGCACCAATCGTAAGGAAATCAACCATAATTAAACAAAAATTTGGGTGGTAGGTTAACAGAGACCCCCGATATCATAGTAGTGGGATTACAGAAACCAAGTGCCATCGTGGTGAGTTTCTAGCAGGCATAAATGGGAAGCTAACGACACCTTAGCCGGATCTCTCGCGCTATTTTTTCAGAAGTTGCATGCAACTCAAGCACCAATCGTACGGAAATCAACCATAATTAAACAGAAATTTGGGTGGTAGGTTAACAGAGACCTCCGATATCATAGTGGTGGGTTAACAGAAACCAAGTGCCATCGTGGTGAGTTTCTAGCAGGTATAATAGGGAAGCTAACGACACCTTAGCCGGAACTCTCGCTTTATGTTTTCAGAAGTTGCATGCAACTCAAGCACCAATCGTACGGAAATCAACCATAATTAAACAGAAATTTGGGTGGTAGGTTAACAGAGACCCCCGATATCATAGTGGTGGGTTAACAGAAACCAAGTGCCATCATGGTGAGTTTCTAGCAGGCATAAATGGGAAGCTAACGACACCTTAGCCGGATCTCTCGCGCTATTTTTTCAGAAATTGCATGCAACTCAAGCACCAATCGTACGGAAATCAACCATAATTAAACAGAAATTTGGGTGTTAGGTTAACACAGACCTCCGATATCATAGTGGTGGGTTAACAGAAACCAAGTGCCATCATGGTGAGTTTCTAACAGGCATAAATGGGAAGCTAACGACACCTTAGCCGGATCTCTAGCGCTATTTTTTCAGAAGTTGCATGCAACTCAAGCACCAATCGTACGGAAATCAACCATAATTAAACAGAAATTTGGGTGTTAGGTTAACAGAGACCTCCGATATCATAGTGGTGGGTTAACAGAAACCAAGTGCCATCATGGTGAGTTTCTAGCAGGCATAATGGGGAAGCTAACGACAGCTCAGCCGGATCTCTCGCGCTATTTTTTCAGAAGTTGCATGCAAACCAAACACCAATCGTACGGAAATCAACTATAATTAAACAAAAAATTGGGTGGTAGGTTAACAGAGACCTACGATATCACAGTGGTGGGTTAACAGAAACCAAGTTCCATCGTGGTGAGTTTCTAGCAGGCATTAAGGGGAAGCTATTGACACCTTAGCCGCACCCCTTGCTTAAGTTTTCCACAAGTTGCCTGCAAATCAAGCAGCAATCGTAGGGAAATCAACCATAATTAAATAGAAATTTGGGTGCTAGGTTAACAGAGACCTCCGATATCATAGTGGTGGGTTAACAGAAACCAAGTGCCATCGTGGTGAGTTTCTAGCAGGCATAAATGGGAAGCTAACGACACCTTAGCCGGATCTCTAGCGCTATCTTTTCAGAAGTTGCATGCAACTCAATCACCAATCGTAAGGAAATCAACCATAATTAAACAAAAAATTAGGTGGTAGGTTAACAGAGACCTCCGATATCATAGTGGTGGGTTAACAGAAACCAAGTGCCATCGTGGTGGGTTTCTAGCAGGCATAATGGGGAAGCTAACGACACCTTAGCCGGATCTCTCGCGCTATTTTTCCAGAAGTCGCATGCAACTCAAGCATCAATCGTACGTAAATCAACCATAATTATACAGAAATTTGGGTGGTAGGTTAACAGAGACCCCCGATATCATAGTGGTGGGTTAACAGAAACCAAGTGCCATCATGGTCAGTTTCTAGCAGGCATAAATGGAAAGCTAACGACACCTTAGCCGGATCTCTAGCGCTATTTTTTCAGAAGTTGCATGCAACTCAAGCACCAATCGTACGGAAATCAACCATAATTAAACAGAAATTTGGGTGTTAGGTTAACAGAGACCTCCGATATCATAGTGGTGGGTTAACAGAAACCAAGTGCCATCATGGTGAGTTTCTAGCAGGCATAATGGGGAAGCTAACGACAGCTCAGCCGGATCTCTCGCGCTATTTTTTCAGAAGTTGCATGCAACTCAAGCACCAATCGTAAGGAAATCAACCATAATTAAACAAAAATTTGGGTGGTAGGTTAACAGAGACCTCCGATATCATAGTGGTGGGTTAACAGAAACCAAGTGCCATCGTGGTGAGTTTCTAGCAGGTATAATAGGGAAGCTAACGACACCTTAGCCGGAACTCTCGCTTTATATTTTCAGAAGTTGCATGCAACTCAAGCACCAATCGTACGGAAATCAACCATAATTAAACAGAAATTTGGGTGGTAGGTTAACAGAGACCCCCGATATCATAGTGGTGGGTTAACAGAAACCAAGTGCCATCATGGTGAGTTTCTAGCAGGCATAAATGGGAAGCTAACGACACCTTAGCCGGATCTCTCGCGCTATTTTTTCAGAAATTGCATGCAACTCAAGCACCAATCGTACGGAAATCAACCATAATTAAACAGAAATTTGGGTGTTAGGTTAACACAGACCTCCGATATCATAGTGGTGGGTTAACAGAAACCAAGTGCCATCATGGTGAGTTTCTAACAGGCATAAATGGGAAGCTAACGACACCTTAGCCGGATCTCTACCGCTATTTTTTCAGAAGTTGCATGCAACTCAAGCACCAATCGTACGGAAATCAACCATAATTAAACAGAAATTTGGGTGTTAGGTTAACAGAGACCTCCGATATCATAGTGGTGGGTTAACAGAAACCAAGTGCCATCATGGTGAGTTTCTAGCAGGCATAATGGGGAAGCTAACGACAGCTCAGCCGGATCTCTCGCGCTATTTTTTCAGAAGTTGCATGCAAACCAAACACCAATCGTACGGAAATCAACTATAATTAAACAAAAAATTGGGTGGTAGGTTAACAGAGACCTACGATATCACAGTGGTGGGTTAACAGAAACCAAGTTCCATCGTGGTGAGTTTCTAGCAGGCATTAAGGGGAAGCTATTGACACCTTAGCCGCACCCCTTGCTTAAGTTTTCCACAAGTTGCCTGCAAATCAAGCAGCAATCGTAGGGAAATCAACCATAATTAAATAGAAATTTGGGTGTTAGGTTAACAGAGACCTCCGATATCATAGTGGTGGGTTAACAGAAACCAAGTGCCATCGTGGTGAGTTTCTAGCAGGCATAAATGGGAAGCTAACGACACCTTAGCCGGATCTCTAGCGCTATCTTTTCAGAAGTTGCATGCAACTCAATCACCAATCGTAAGGAAATCAACCATAATTAAACAAAAAATTAGGTGGTAGGTTAACAGAGACCTCCGATATCATAGTGGTGGGTTAACAGAAAGCAAGTGCCATCGTGGTGGGTTTCTAGCAGGCATAATGGGGAAGCTAACGACACCTTAGCCGGATCTCTCGCGCTATTTTTCCAGAAGTCGCATGCAACTCAAGCATCAATCGTACGTAAATCAACCATAATTATACAGAAATTTGGGTGGTAGGTTAACAGAGACCCCCGATATCATAGTGGTGGGTTAACAGAAACCAAGTGCCATCATGGTCAGTTTCTAGCAGGCATAAATGGAAAGCTAACGACACCTTAGCCGGATCTCTCGCGCTATTTTTTCAGAAGTTGCATGCAACTCAATCACCAATCGTACCGAAATCAACCATAATTAAACATAAATTTGGGTGTTAGGTTAACAGAGACCCCCGATATCATAGTGGTGGGTTAACAGAAACCAAGTGCCATCGTGGTGGGTTTCTAGCAGGCATAATGGGGAAGCTAACGACACCTTAGCTGGATCTCTCGCGCTATTTTTCCAGAAGTCGCATGCAACTCAAGCATCAATCGTACGTAAATCAACCATAATTATACAGAAATTTGGGTGGTAGGTTAACAGAGACCCCCGATATCATAGTGGTGGGTTAACAGAAACCAAGTGCCATCGTGGTGAGTTTCTAGCAGGCATAAATGGGAAGCTAACGACACCTTAGCCGGATCTCTAGCGCTATCTTTTCAGAAGTTGCATGCAACTCAATCACCAATCGTACGGAAATCAACCATAATTAAACAAAAAATTAGGTGGTAGGTTAACAGAGACCTCCGATATCATAGTGGTGGGTTAACAGAATCCAAGTGCCATCGTGGTGGGTTTCTAGCAGGCATAATGGGGAAGCTAACGACACCTTAGCCGGATCTCTCGCGCTATTTTTCCAGAAGTCGCATGCAACTCAAGCATCAATCGTACGGAAATCAACCATAATTATACAGAAATTTGGGTGGTAGGTTAACAAAGACCCCCGATATCATAGTGGTGGGTTAACAGAAACCAAGTACCATCATGGTCAATTTCTAGCAGGCATAAATGGAAAGCTAACGACACCTTAGCCGGATCTCTCGCGCTATTTTTTTCAGAAGTTGCATGCAACTCAATCACCAATCGTACGGAAATCAACCATAATTAAACATAAATTTGGGTGTTAGGTTAACAGAGACCTCCGATATCATAGTGGTGGGTTAACAGAAACCAAGTGCCATCGTGGTGAGTTTCTAGCAGGCATAAATGGGAAGCTAACGACACTTTAGCCGGATCTCTCGCGCTATATTTTCAGAAGTTGCATGCAACTCAATCACCAATCGTACGGAAATCAACCATAATTAAACATAAATTTGGGTGTTAGGTTAACAGAGACCTCCGATATCATAGTGGTGGGTTAACAGAAACCAAGTGCCATCGTGGTGAGTTTCTAGCAGGCATAATGGGGAAGCCAACGACACCTTAGCCGGATCTCTCGCGCTATTTTTTCAGTAGTTGCATGCAACTCAAGCACCAATCGTACGGAAATCAACCATAATTAAACAAAAATTTGGGTGTTAGGTTAACAGAGACCCCCGATATCATAGTGGTGGGTTAACAGAAACCAAGTGCCATCGTAGTGAGTTTCTAGCACGCATAAATGGGAAGCTAACGACACCTTAGCCGGATCTCTCGCGCTATTTTTTCAGAAGTTGCATGCAACTCAATCACCAATCGTACGGAAATCAACCATAATTAAACATAAATTTGGGTGTTAGGTTAACAGAGACCTCCGATATCATAGTGGTGGGTTAACAGAAACCAAGTGCCATCCTGGTGAGTTTCTAGCAGGCATTAAGGGGAAGCTATTGACACCTTAGCCGCACCCCTCGCTTAAGTTTTCCACAAGTTGCATGCAAATCAAGCAGCAATCGTAGGGAAATCAACCATAATTAAATAGAAATTTGGGTGGTAGGTTAACAGAGACCGCCGATATCATAGTGGTGGGTTAACAGAAACCAAGTGCCATCGTGGTGAGTTTCTAGCAGGCATAAATGGGAAGCTAACGACACCTTAGCTGGATCTCTCGCGCTTTTTTTTCAGAAGTTGCATGCAACTCAAGCACCAATCGTAAGGAAATCAACCATAATTAAATAGAAATTTGGGTGGTAGGTTAACAGAGACCCCCGATATCATAGTGGTGGGTTAACAGAAACCAAGTGCCATCGTGGTGAGTTTCTAGCAGGCGTAAATGGGAAGCTAACGACACCTTAGCCGGATCTCTCGCGCTTTTTTTTCAGAAGTTGCATGCAACTCAAGCACCAATCGTACGGAAATCAACCATAATTAACAGAAATTTGGGTGGTAGGTTATCAGAGACCTCCGATATCACAGTGGTGGGTTAACAGAAACCAAGTGCCATCGTGGTGAGTTTCTAGCAGGCATAAATGGGAAGCTAACGACACCAAAGCCGGATCTCTCGCTTTATATTTTCAGAAGTTGCATGCAACTCAAGCACCAATCGTACGGAAATCAACCATAATTAAACAGAAATTTGGGTGGTAGGTTAACAGAGACCCCCGATATCATAGTGGTGGGTTAACAGAAACCAAGTGCCATCATGGTGAGTTTCTAGCAGGCATAAATGGGAAGCTAACGACACCTTAGCCGGATCTCTCGCGCTATTTTTTCAGGAATTGCATGCAACTCAAGCACCAATCGTACGGAAATCAACCATAATTAAACAGAAATTTGGGTGTTAGGTTAACAGAGACCTCCGATATCATAGTCGTGGGTTAACAGAAACCAAGTGCCATCGTGGTGAGTTTCTAGCAGGCATAAATGGGAAGCTAACGACACCTTAGCCGGATCTCTCGCGCTATTTTTTCAGAAATTGCATGCAACTCAAGCACCAATCGTACGGAAATCAACCATAATTAAACAGAAATTTGGGTGTTAGGTTAACAGAGACCTCCGATATCATAGTCGTGGGTTAACAGAAACCAAGTGCCATCGTGGTGAGTTTCTAGCAGGCATAAATGGGAAGCTAACGACACCTTAGCCGGATCTCTAGCGCTATTTTTTCAGAAGTTGCATGCGACTCAATCACCAATCGTAAGGAAATCAACCATAAATAAACAAAAATTTGGGTGGTAGGTTAACAGAGACCTCCGATATCATAGTGGTGGGTTAACAGAAACCAAGTGCCATCGTGGTGAGTTTCTAGCAGGCATAAATGGGAAGCTAACGACACCTTAGCCGGATCTCTCGCGCTATTTTTTCAGAAGTTGCATGCAACTCAAGCACCAATCGTACGGAAATTAACCATAATTAAACAGAAATTTGGGTGTTAGGTTAACAGAGACCTCCGATATCATAGTGGTGGGTTAACAGAAACCAAGTGCCATCGTGGTGAGTTTCTAGCAGGCATAATGGGGAAGCTAACGACACCTCAGCCGGATCTCTCGCGCTATTTTTTCAGAAGTTGCATGCAAACCAAACACCAATCGTACGGAAATACACTATAATTAAACAAAAAATTGGGTGGTAGGTTAACAGAGACCTCCGATATCACAGTGGTGGGTTAACAGAAACCAAGTTCCATCGTGGTGAGTTTCTAGCAGGCATTAAGGGGAAGCTATTGACCCCTTAGCCGTACCCCTTGCTTAAGTTTTCCACAAGTTGCATGCAAATCAAGCAGCAATCGTAGGGAAATCAACCATAATTAAATAGAAATTTGGGTGGTAGGTTAACAGAGACCTCCGATATCATAGTGGTGGGTTAACAGAAACCAAGTGCCATCATGGTGAGTTTCTAGCAGGCATAATGGGAAAGCTAACGACAGCTCAGCCGGATCTCTCGCGCTATTTTTTCAGAAGTTGCATGCAACTCAAGCGCCAATCGTAAGGAAATCAACCATAATTAAATAGAAATTTGGGTGGCAGGTTAACAGAGACCCCCGATATCATAGTGGTGGGTTAACACAAACCAAGTGCCATCGTGGTGAGTTTCTAGCAGGCGTAAATGGGAAGCTAACGACACCTTAGCCGGATCTCTCTCGCTTTTTTTTCAGAAGTTGCTTGCAACTCAAGCACCAATCATACGGAAATCAACCATAATTAAACAGAAATTTGGGTGGTAGGTTATTAGAGACCTCCGATATCACAGTGGTGGGTTAACAGAAACCAAGTGCCATCGTGGTGAGTTTCTAGCAGGCATAAATGGGAAGCTAACGACACCAAAGCCGGATCTCTCGCGCTATTTTTTCAGAAGTTGCATGCAACTCAAGCACCAATCGTGCGGAAATCAACCATAATTAAACAGAAATTTGGGTGGTAGGTTAACAGAGACCTCCGATATCATAGTGGTGGGTTAACAGAAACCAAGTGCCATCGTTTTGAGTTTCTAGCAGGTATAATAGGGAAGCTAACGACACCTTAGCCGGAACTCTCGCTTTATATTTTCAGAAGCACCAATCGTGCGGAAATCAACCATAATTAAACAGAAATTTGGGTGGTAGGTTAACAGAGACCCCCGATATCATAGTGGTGGGTTAACAGAAACCAAGTGCCATCATGGTAAGTTTCTAGCAGGCATAAATGGGAAGCTAACGACACCTTAGCCGGATCTCTCGCGCTATTTTTTCAGAAATTGCATGCAACTCAAGCACCAATCGTACGGAAATCAACCATAATTAAACAGAAATTTGGGTGTTAGGTTAACACAGACCTCCGATATCATAGTGGTGGGTTAACAGAAACCAAGTGCCATCATGGTGAGTTTCTAACAGGCATAAATGGGAAGCTAACGACACCTTAGCCGGATCTCTAGCGCTATTTTTTCAGAAGTTGCATGCAACTCAATCACCAATCGTACGGAAATCAACCATAATTAAACAGAAATTTGGGTGTTAGGTTAACAGAGACCTCCGATATCATAGTGGTGGGTTAACAGAAACCAAGTGCCATCATGGTGAGTTTCTAGCAGGCATAATGGGGAAGCTAACGACAGCTCAGCCGGATCTCTCGCGCTATTTTTTCAGAAGTTGCATGCAAACCAAACACCAATCGTACGGAAATCAACTATAATTAAACAAAAAATTGGGTGGTAGGTTAACAGAGACCTACGATATCACAGTGGTGGGTTAACAGAAACCAAGTTCCATCGTGGTGAGTTTCTAGCAGGCATTAAAGGGAAGCTATTGACACCTTAGCCGCACCCCTTGCTTAAGTTTTCCACAAGTTGCCTGCAAATCAAGCAGCAATCGTAGGGAAATCAACCATAATTAAATAGAAATTTGGGTGGTAGGTTAACAGAGACCGCCGATATCATAGTGGTGGGTTAACAGAAACCAAGTGCCATCGTGGTGAGTTTCTAGCAGGCATAAATGGGAAGCTAACGACACCTTAGCCGGATCTCTCGCGCTATTTTTTCAGTAGTTGCATGCAACTCAAGCACCAATCGTAAGGAAATCAACCATAATGAAACAAAAATTTGGGTGGTAGGTTAACAGAGACCCCCGATATCATAGTGGTGGGATAACAGAAACCAAGTGCCATCGTGGTGAGTTTCTAGCAGGCATAAATGGGAAGCTAACGACACCTTAGCCGGATCTCTCGCGCTATTTTTTCAGAAGTTGCATGCAACTCAATCACCAATCGTACGGAGATCAACCATAATTAAACATAAATTTGGGTGTTAGGTTAACAGAGACCTCCGATATCATAGTGGTGGGTTAACAGAAACCAAGTGCCATCGTGGTGAGTTTCTAGCAGGCATAAATGGTAAGCTAACGACACCTTAGCCGGATCTCTCGCGCTATTTTTTCAGAAGTTGCATGCAACTCAAGCACCAATCGTGCGGAAATCAACCATAATTAAACAGAAATTTGGGTGGTAGGTTAACAGAGACCTCCGATATCATAGTGGTGGGTTAACAGAAACCAAGTGCCATCGTGGTGTGTTTCTAGCAGGTATAATAGGGAAGCTAACGACACCTTAGCCGGAACTATCGCTTTATATTTTCAGAAGTTGCATGCAACTCAAGCACCAATCGTACGGAAATCAACCATAATTAAACAGAAATTTGGGTGGTAGGTTAACAGAGACCCCCGATATCATAGTGGTGGGTTAACAGAAACCAAGTGTCATCATGGTGAGTTTCTAGCAGGCATAAATGCGAAGCTAACGACACCTTAGCCGGATCTCTCGCGCTATTTTTTCAGAAATTGCATGCAACTCAAGCACCAATCGTACGGAAATCAACCATAATTAAACAGAAATTTGGGTGTTAGGTTAACACAGACCTCCGATATCATAGTGGTGGGTTAACAGAAACCAAGTGCCATCATGGTGAGTTTCTAGCAGGCATAAATGGGAAGCTAACGACACCTTAGCCGGATCTCTAGCGCTATTTTTTCAGAAGTTGCATGCAACTCAAGCACCAATCGTACGGAAATCAACCATAATTAAACAGAAATTTGGGTGTTAGGTTAACAGAGACCTCCGATATCATAGTGGTGGGTTAACAGAAACCAAGTGCCATCATGGTGAGTTTCTAGCAGGCATAATGGGGAAGCTAACGACAGCTCAGCCGGATCTCTCGCGCTATTTTTTCAGAAGTTGCATGCAAACCAAACACCAATCGTACGGAAATCAACTATAATTAAACAAAAAATTGGGTGGTAGGTTAACAGAGACCTACGATATCACAGTGGTGGGTTAACAGAAACCAAGTTCCATCGTGGTGAGTTTCTAGCAGGCATTAAGGGGAAGCTATTGACACCTTAGCCGCACCCCTTGCTTAAGTTTTCCACAAGTTGCCTGCAAATCAAGCAGCAATCGTAGGGAAATCAACCATAATTAAATAGAAATTTGGGTGTTAGGTTAACAGAGACCTCCGATATCATAGTGGTGGGTTAACAGAAACCAAGTGCCATCGTGGTGAGTTTCTAGCAGGCATAAATGGGAAGCTAACGACACCTTAGCCGGATCTCTAGCGCTATCTTTTCAGAAGTTGCATGCAACTCAATCACCAATCGTAAGGAAATCAACCATAATTAAACAAAAAATTAGGTGGTAGGTTAACAGAGACCTCCGATATCATAGTGGTGGGTTAACAGAAACCAAGTGCCATCGTGGTGGGTTTCTAGCAGGCATAATGGGGAAGCTAACGACACCTTAGCCGGATCTCTCGCGCTATTTTTCCAGAAGTCGCATGCAACTCAAGCATCAATCGTACGTAAATCAACCATAATTATACAGAAATTTGGGTGGTAGGTTAACAGAGACCCCCGATATCATAGTGGTGGGTTAACAGAAACCAAGTGCCATCATGGTCAGTTTCTAGCAGGCATAAATGGAAAGCTAACGACACCTTAGCCGGATCTCTAGCGCTATTTTTTCAGAAGTTGCATGCAACTCAAGCACCAATCGTACGGAAATCAACCATAATTAAACAGAAATTTGGGTGTTAGGTTAACAGAGACCTCCGATATCATAGTGGTGGGTTAACAGAAACCAAGTGCCATCATGGTGAGTTTCTAGCAGGCATAATGGGGAAGCTAACGACAGCTCAGCCGGATCTCTCGCGATATTTTTTCAGAAGTTGCATGCAAACCAAACACCAATCGTACGGAAATCAACTATAATTAAACAAAAAATTGGGTGGTAGGTTAACAGAGACCTACGATATCACAGTGGTGGGTTAACAGAAACCAAGTTCCATCGTGGTGAGTTTCTAGCAGGCATTAACTGGAAGCTATTGACACCTTAGCCGCACCCCTTGCTTAAGTTTTCCACAAGTTGCCTGCAAATCAAGCAGCAATCGTAGGGAAATCAACCATAATTAAATAGAAATTTGGGTGGTAGGTTAACAGAGACCGCCGATATCATAGTGGTGGGTTAACAGAAACCAAGTGCCATCGTGGTGAGTTTCTAGCAGGCATAAATGGGAAGCTAACGACACCTTAGCCGGATCTCTCGCGCTATTTTTTCAGTAGTTGCATGCAACTCAAGCACCAATCGTAAGGAAATCAACCATAATTAAACAAAAATTTGGGTGGTAGGTTAACAGAGACCCCCGATATCATAGTAGTGGGATTACAGAAACCAAGTGCCATCGTGGTGAGTTTCTAGCAGGCATAAATGGGAAGCTAACGACACCTTAGCCGGATCTCTCGCGCTATTTTTTCAGAAGTTGCATGCAACTCAAGCACCAATCGTGCGGAAATCAACCATAATTAAACAGAAATTTGGGTGGTAGGTTAACAGAGACCTCCGATATCATAGTGGTGGGTTAACAGAAACCAAGTGCCATCGTGGTGAGTTTCTAGCAGGTATAATAGGGAAGCTAACGACACCTTAGCCGGAACTCTCGCTTTATATTTTCAGAAGTTGCATGCAACTCAAGCACCAATCGTACGGAAATCAACCATAATTAAACAGAAATTTGGGTGGTAGGTTAACAGAGACCCCCGATATCATAGTGGTGGGTTAACAGAAACCAAGTGCCATCATGGTGAGTTTCTAGCAGGCATAAATGGGAAGCTAACGACACCTTAGCCGGATCTCTCGCGCTATTTTTTCAGAAATTGCATGCAACTCAAGCACCAATCGTACGGAAATCAACCATAATTAAACAGAAATTTGGGTGTTAGGTTAACACAGACCTCCGATATCATAGTGGTGGGTTAACAGAAACCAAGTGCCATCATTGTGAGTTTCTAACAGGCATAAATGGGAAGCTAACGACACCTTAGCCGGATCTCTAGCGCTATTTTTTCAGAAGTTGCATGCAACTCAAGCACCAATCGTACGGAAATCAACCATAATTAAACAGAAATTTGGGTGTTAGGTTAACAGAGACCTCCGATATCATAGTGGTGGGTTAACAGAAACCAAGTGCCATCATGGTGAGTTTCTAGCAGGCATAATGGGGAAGCTAACGACAGCTCAGCCGGATCTCTCGCGCTATTTTTTCAGAAGTTGCATGCAAACCAAACACCAATCGTACGGAAATCAACTATAATTAAACAAAAAATTGGGTGGTAGGTTAACAGAGACCTACGATATCACAGTGGTGGGTTAACAGAAACCAAGTTCCATCGTGGTGAGTTTCTAGCAGGCATTAAGGGGAAGCTATTGACACCTTAGCCGCACCCCTTGCTTAAGTTTTCCACAAGTTGCCTGCAAATCAAGCAGCAATCGTAGGGAAATCAACCATAATTAAATAGAAATTTGGGTGCTAGGTTAACAGAGACCTCCGATATCATAGTGGTGGGTTAACAGAAACCAAGTGCCATCGTGGTGAGTTTCTAGCAGGCATAAATGGGAAGCTAACGACACCTTAGCCGGATCTCTAGCGCTATCTTTTCAGAAGTTGCATGCAACTCAATCACCAATCGTAAGGAAATCAACCATAATTAAACAAAAAATTAGGTGGTAGGTTAACAGAGACCTCCGATATCATAGTGGTGGGTTAACAGAAACCAAGTGCCATCGTGGTGGGTTTCTAGCAGGCATAATGGGGAAGCTAACGACACCTTAGCCGGATCTCTCGCGCTATTTTTCCAGAAGTCGCATGCAACTCAAGCATCAATCGTACGTAAATCAACCATAATTATACAGAAATTTGGGTGGTAGGTTAACAGAGACCCCCGATATCATAGTGGTGGGTTAACAGAAACCAAGTGCCATCACGGTCAGTTTCTAGCAGGCATAAATGGAAAGCTAACGACACCTTAGCCGGATCTCTAGCGCTATTTTTTCAGAAGTTGCATGCAACTCAAGCACCAATCGTACGGAAATCAACCATAATTAAACAGAAATTTGGGTGTTAGGTTAACAGAGACCTCCGATATCATAGTGGTGGGTTAACAGAAACCAAGTGCCATCATGGTGAGTTTCTAGCAGGCATAATGGGGAAGCTAACGACAGCTCAGCCGGATCTCTCGCGCTATTTTTTCAGAAGTTGCATGCAAACCAAACACCAATCGTACGGAAATCAACTATAATTAAACAAAAAATTGGGTGGTAGGTTAACAGAGACCTACGATATCACAGTGGTGGGTTAACAGAAACCAAGTTCCATCGTGGTGAGTTTCTAGCAGGCATTAAGGGGAAGCTATTGACACCTTAGCCGCACCCCTTGCTTAAGTTTTCCACAAGTTGCCTGCAAATCAAGCAGCAATCGTAGGGAAATCAACCATAATTAAATAGAAATTTGGGTGGTAGGTTAACAGAGACCGCCGATATCATAGTGGTGGGTTAACAGAAACCAAGTGCCATCGTGGCGAGTTTCTAGCAGGCATAAATGGGAAGCTAACGACACCTTAGCCGGATCTCTCGCGCTATTTTTTCAGTAGTTGCATGCAACTCAAGCACCAATCGAAAGGAAATCAACCATAATTAAACAAAAATTTGGGTGGTAGGTTAACAGAGACCCCCGATATCATAGTGGTGGGATAACAGAAACCAAGTGCCATCGTGGTGAGTTTCTAGCAGGCATAAATGGGAAGCTAACGACACCTTAGCCGGATCTCTCGCGCTATTTTTTCAGAAGTTGCATGCAACTCAATCACCAATCGTACGGAAATCAACCATAATTAAACATAAATTTGGGTGTTAGGTTAACAGAGACCTCCGATATCATAGTGGTGGGTTAACAGAAACCAAGTGCCATCGTGGTGAGTTTCTAGCAGGCATAAATGGTAAGCTAACGACACCTTAGCCGGATCTCTCGCGCTATTTTTTCAGAAGTTGCATGCAACTCAAGCACCAATCGTGCGGAAATCAACCATAATTAAACAGAAATTTGGGTGGTAGGTTAACAGAGACCTCCGATATCATAGTGGTGGGTTAACAGAAACCAAGTGCCATCGTGGTGAGTTTCTAGCAGGTATAATAGGGAAGCTAACGACACCTTAGCCGGAACTCTCGCTTTATATTTTCAGAAGTTGCATGCAACTCAAGCACCAATCGTACGGAAATCAACCATAATTAAACAGAAATTTGGGGTGGTAGGTTAACAGAGACCCCCGATATCATAGTGGTGGGTTAACAGAAACCAAGTGCCATCATGGTGAGTTTCTAGCAGGCATAAATGGGAAGCTAACGACACCTTAGCCGGATCTCTCGCGCTATTTTTTCAGAAATTGCATGCAACTCAAGCACCAATCGTACGGAAATCAACCATAATTAAACAGAAATTTGGGTGTTAGGTTAACACAGACCTCCGATATCATAGTGGTGGGTTAACAGAAACCAAGTGCCATCATGGTGAGTTTCTAGCAGGCATAAATGGGAAGCTAACGACACCTTAGCCGGATCTCTAGCGCTATTTTTTCAGAAGTTGCATGCAACTCAAGCACCAATCGTACGGAAATCAACCATAATTAAACAGAAATTTGGGTGTTAGGTTAACAGAGACCTCCGATATCATAGTGGTGGGTTAACAGAAACCAAGT
This sequence comes from Anomoia purmunda, assembly GCA_951828415.1. NCBI lineage: Eukaryota > Metazoa > Arthropoda > Insecta > Diptera > Tephritidae > Anomoia > Anomoia purmunda. The sequence goes on from OX639994.1 coordinate 36,967,034, forward strand.
GCCATCATGGTGAGTTTCTAGCAGGCATAATGGGGAAGCTAACGACAGCTCAGCCGGATCTCTCGCGCTATTTTTTCAGAAGTTGCATGCAAACCAAACACCAATCGTACGGAAATCAACTATAATTAAACAAAAAATTGGGTGGTAGGTTAACAGAGACCTACGATATCACAGTGGTGGGTTAACAGAAACCAAGTTCCATCGTGGTGAGTTTCTAGCAGGCATTAAGGGGAAGCTATTGACACCTTAGCCGCACCCCTTGCTTAAGTTTTCCACAAGTTGCCTGCAAATCAAGCAGCAATCGTAGGGAAATCAACCATAATTAAATAGAAATTTGGGTGTTAGGTTAACAGAGACCTCCGATATCATAGTGGTGGGTTAACAGAAACCAAGTGCCATCGTGGTGAGTTTCTAGCAGGCATAAATGGGAAGCTAACGACACCTTAGCCGGATCTCTAGCGCTATCTTTTCAGAAGTTGCATGCATGCAACTCAATCACCAATCGTAAGGAAATCAACCATAATTAAACAAAAAATTAGGTGGTAGGTTAACAGAAACCTCCGATATCATAGTGGTGGGTTAACAGAAAGCAAGTGCCATCGTGGTGGGTTTCTAGCAGGCATAATGGGGAAGCTAACGACACCTTAGCCGGATCTCTCGCGCTATTTTTCCAGAAGTCGCATGCAACTCAAGCATCAATCGTACGTAAATCAACCATAATTATACAGAAATTTGGGTGGTAGGTTAACAGAGACCCCCGATATCATAGTGGTGGGTTAACAGAAACCAAGTGCCATCATGGTCAGTTTCTAGCAGGCATAAATGGAAAGCTAACGACACCTTAGCCGGATCTCTCGCGCTATTTTTTCAGAAGTTGCATGCAACTCAATCACCAATCGTACGGAAATCAACCATAATTAAACATAAATTTGGGTGTTAGGTTAACAGAGACCTCCGATATCATAGTGGTGGGTTAACAGAAACCAAGTGCCATCGTGGTGGGTTTCTAGCAGGCATAATGGGGAAGCTAACGACACCTTAGCCGGATCTCTCGCGCTATTTTTCCAGAAGTCGCATGCAACTCAAGCATCAATCGTACGTAAATCAACCATAATTATACAGAAATTTGGGTGGTAGGTTAACAGAGACCCCCGATATCATAGTGGTGGGTTAACAGAAACCAAGTGCCATCGTGGTGAGTTTCTAGCAGGCATAAATGGGAAGCTAACGACACCTTAGCCGGATCTCTAGCGCTATCTTTTCAGAAGTTGCATGCAACTCAATCACCAATCGTACGGAAATCAACCATAATTAAACAAAAAATTAGGTGGTAGGTTAACAGAGACCTCCGATATCATAGTGGTGGGTTAACAGAAACCAAGTGCCATCGTGGTGGGTTTCTAGCAGGCATAATGGGGAAGCTAACGACACCTTAGCCGGATCTCTCGCGCTATTTTTCCAGAAGTCGCATGCAACTCAAGCATCAATCGTACGGAAATCAACCATAATTATACAGAAATTTGGGTGGTAGGTTAACAAAGACCCCCGATATCATAGTGGTGGGTTAACAGAAACCAAGTACCATCATGGTCAATTTCTAGCAGGCATAAATGGAAAGCTAACGACACCTTAGCCGGATCTCTCGCGCTATTTTTTCAGAAGTTGCATGCAACTCAATCACCAATCGTACGGAAATCAACCATAATTAAACATAAATTTGGGTGTTAGGTTAACAGAGACCTCCGATATCATAGTGGTGGGTTAACAGAAACCAAGTGCCATCGTGGTGAGTTTCTAGCAGGCATAAATGGGAAGCTAACGACACTTTAGCCGGATCTCTCGCGCTATATTTTCAGAAGTTGCATGCAACTCAATCACCAATCGTACGGAAATCAACCATAATTAAACATAAATTTGGGTGTTAGGTTAACAGAGACCTCCGATATCATAGTGGTGGGTTAACAGAAACCAAGTGCCATCGTGGTGAGTTTCTAGCAGGCATAATGGGGAAGCCAACGACACCTTAGCCGGATCTCTCGCGCTATTTTTTCAGTAGTTGCATGCAACTCAAGCACCAATCGTACGGAAATCAACCATAATTAAACAAAAATTTGGGTGTTAGGTTAACAGAGACCCCCGATATCATAGTGGTGGGTTAACAGAAACCAAGTGCCATCGTAGTGAGTTTCTAGCACGCATAAATGGGAAGCTAACGACACCTTAGCCGGATCTCTCGCGCTATTTTTTCAGAAGTTGCATGCAACTCAATCACCAATCGTACGGAAATCAACCATAATTAAACATAAATTTGGGTGTTAGGTTAACAGAGACCTCCGATATCATAGTGGTGGGTTAACAGAAACCAAGTGCCATCCTGGTGAGTTTCTAGCAGGCATTAAGGGGAAGCTATTGACACCTTAGCCGCACCCCTCGCTTAAGTTTTCCACAAGTTGCATGCAAATCAAGCAGCAATCGTAGGGAAATCAACCATAATTAAATAGAAATTTGGGTGGTAGGTTAACAGAGACCGCCGATATCATAGTGGTGGGTTAACAGAAACCAAGTGCCATCGTGGTGAGTTTCTAGCAGGCATAAATGGGAAGCTAACGACACCTTAGCCGGATCTCTCGCGCTATTTTTTTCAGTAGTTGCATGCAACTCAGGCACCAATCGTAAGGAAATCAACCATAATTAAACAAAAATTTGGGTGTTAGGTTAACAGAGACCCCCGATATCATAGTGGTGGGTTAACAGAAACCAAGTGCCATCGTAGTGAGTTTCTAGCAGGCATAAATGGGAAGCTAACGACACCTTAGCCGGATCTCTCGCGCTATGTTTTCAGAAGTTGCATGCAACTCAAGCACCAATCGTACGGAAATCAACCATTATTACACAGAAATTTGGGTGTTAGGTTAACAGAGACCCCTGATATCATAGTGGTGGGTTAACAGAAACCAAGTGCCATCGTGGTGAGTTTCTAGCAGGCATAAATGGAAAGCTAACGACACCTTAGCCGGATCTCTCGCGCTATTTTTTCAGAAGTTGCATGCAACTCAATCACCAATCGTACGGAAATCAACCATAATTAAACATAAATTTGGGTGTTAGGTTAACAGAGACCTCCGATATCATAGTGGTGGGTTAACAGAAACCAAGTGCCATCGTGGTGAGTTTCTAGCAGGCATAAATGGGAAGCTAACGACACCTTAGCCGGATCTCAGCGCTATTTTTTCAGAAGTTGCATGCAACTCAATCACCAATCGTAAGGAAGTCAACCATAATTAAACAAAAAATTAGGTGGTAGGTTAACAGAGACCCCCGATATCATAGTGGTGGGTTAACAGAAACCAAGTGCCATCATGGTGAGTTTCTAACAGGCATAAATGGGAAGCTAACGACACCTTAGCCGGATCTCTACCGCTATTTTTTCAGAAGTTGCATGCAACTCAAGCACCAATCGTACGGAAATCAACCATAATTAAACAGAAATTTGGGTGTTAGGTTAACAGAGACCTCCGATATCATAGTGGTGGGTTAACAGAAACCAAGTGCCATCATGGTGAGTTTCTAGCAGGCATAATGGGGAAGCTAACGACAGCTCAGCCGGATCTCTCGCGCTATTTTTTCAGAAGTTGCATGCAAACCAAACACCAATCGTACGGAAATCAACTATAATTAAACAAAAAATTGGGTGGTAGGTTAACAGAGACCTACGATATCACAGTGGTGGGTTAACAGAAACCAAGTTCCATCGTGGTGAGTTTCTAGCAGGCATTAAGGGGAAGCTATTGACACCTTAGCCGCACCCCTTGCTTAAGTTTTCCACAAGTTGCCTGCAAATCAAGCAGCAATCGTAGGGAAATCAACCATAATTAAATAGAAATTTGGGTGTTAGGTTAACAGAGACCTCCGATATCATAGTGGTGGGTTAACAGAAACCAAGTGCCATCGTGGTGAGTTTCTAGCAGGCATAAATGGGAAGCTAACGACACCTTAGCCGGATCTCTAGCGCTATCTTTTCAGAAGTTGCATGCAACTCAATCACCAATCGTAAGGAAATCAACCATAATTAAACAAAAAATTAGGTGGTAGGTTAACAGAGACCTCCGATATCATAGTGGTGGGTTAACAGAAAGCAAGTGCCATCGTGGTGGGTTTCTAGCAGGCATAATGGGGAAGCTAACGACACCTTAGCCGGATCTCTCGCGCTATTTTTCCAGAAGTCGCATGCAACTCAAGCATCAATCGTACGTAAATCAACCATAATTATACAGAAATTTGGGTGGTAGGTTAACAGAGACCCCCGATATCATAGTGGTGGGTTAACAGAAACCAAGTGCCATCATGGTCAGTTTCTAGCAGGCATAAATGGAAAGCTAACGACACCTTAGCCGGATCTCTCGCGCTATTTTTTCAGAAGTTGCATGCAACTCAATCACCAATCGTACGGAAATCAACCATAATTAAACATAAATTTGGGTGTTAGGTTAACAGAGACCTCCGATATCATAGTGGTGGGTTAACAGAAACCAAGTGCCATCGTGGTGGGTTTCTAGCAGGCATAATGGGGAAGCTAACGACACCTTAGCCGGATCTCTCGCGCTATTTTTCCAGAAGTCGCATGCAACTCAAGCATCAATCGTACGTAAATCAACCATAATTATACAGAAATTTGGGTGGTAGGTTAACAGAGACCCCCGATATCATAGTGGTGGGTTAACAGAAACCAAGTGCCATCGTGGTGAGTTTCTAGCAGGCATAAATGGGAAGCTAACGACACCTTAGCCGGATCTCTAGCGCTATCTTTTCAGAAGTTGCATGCAACTCAATCACCAATCGTACGGAAATCAACCATAATTAAACAAAAAATTAGGTGGTAGGTTAACAGAGACCTCCGATATCATAGTGGTGGGTTAACAGAAACCAAGTGCCATCGTGGTGGGTTTCTAGCAGGCATAATGGGGAAGCTAACGACACCTTAGCCGGATCTCTCGCGCTATTTTTCCAGAAGTCGCATGCAACTCAAGCATCAATCGTACGGAAATCAACCATAATTATACAGAAATTTGGGTGGTAGGTTAACAAAGACCCCCGATATCATAGTGGTGGGTTAACAGAAACCAAGTACCATCATGGTCAATTTCTAGCAGGCATAAATGGAAAGCTAACGACACCTTAGCCGGATCTCTCGCGCTATTTTTTCAGAAGTTGCATGCAACTCAATCACCAATCGTACGGAAATCAACCATAATTAAACATAAATTTGGGTGTTAGGTTAACAGAGACCTCCGATATCATAGTGGTGGGTTAACAGAAACCAAGTGCCATCGTGGTGAGTTTCTAGCAGGCATAAATGGGAAGCTAACGACACTTTAGCCGGATCTCTCGCGCTATATTTTCAGAAGTTGCATGCAACTCAATCACCAATCGTACGGAAATCAACCATAATTAAACATAAATTTGGGTGTTAGGTTAACAGAGACCTCCGATATCATAGTGGTGGGTTAACAGAAACCAAGTGCCATCGTGGTGAGTTTCTAGCAGGCATAATGGGGAAGCCAACGACACCTTAGCCGGATCTCTCGCGCTATTTTTTCAGTAGTTGCATGCAACTCAAGCACCAATCGTACGGAAATCAACCATAATTAAACAAAAATTTGGGTGTTAGGTTAACAGAGACCCCCGATATCATAGTGGTGGGTTAACAGAAACCAAGTGCCATCGTAGTGAGTTTCTAGCACGCATAAATGGGAAGCTAACGACACCTTAGCCGGATCTCTCGCGCTATTTTTTCAGAAGTTGCATGCAACTCAATCACCAATCGTACGGAAATCAACCATAATTAAACATAAATTTGGGTGTTAGGTTAACAGAGACCTCCGATATCATAGTGGTGGGTTAACAGAAACCAAGTGCCATCCTGGTGAGTTTCTAGCAGGCATTAAGGGGAAGCTATTGACACCTTAGCCGCACCCCTCGCTTAAGTTTTCCACAAGTTGCATGCAAATCAAGCAGCAATCGTAGGGAAATCAACCATAATTAAATAGAAATTTGGGTGGTAGGTTAACAGAGACCGCCGATATCATAGTGGTGGGTTAACAGAAACCAAGTGCCATCGTGGTGAGTTTCTAGCAGGCATAAATGGGAAGCTAACGACACCTTAGCCGGATCTCTCGCGCTATTTTTTCAGTAGTTGCATGCAACTCAGGCACCAATCGTAAGGAAATCAACCATAATTAAACAAAAATTTGGGTGTTAGGTTAACAGAGACCCCCGATATCATAGTGGTGGGTTAACAGAAACCAAGTGCCATCGTAGTGAGTTTCTAGCAGGCATAAATGGGAAGCTAACGACACCTTAGCCGGATCTCTCGCGCTATGTTTTCAGAAGTTGCATGCAACTCAAGCACCAATCGTACGGAAATCAACCATTATTACACAGAAATTTGGGTGTTAGGTTAACAGAGACCCCTGATATCATAGTGGTGGGTTAACAGAAACCAAGTGCCATCGTGGTGAGTTTCTAGCAGGCATAAATGGAAAGCTAACGACACCTTAGCCGGATCTCTCGCGCTATTTTTTCAGAAGTTGCATGCAACTCAATCACCAATCGTACGGAAATCAACCATAATTAAACATAAATTTGGGTGTTAGGTTAACAGAGACCTCCGATATCATAGTGGTGGGTTAACAGAAACCAAGTGCCATCGTGGTGAGTTTCTAGCAGGCATAAATGGGAAGCTAACGACACCTTAGCCGGATCTCAGCGCTATTTTTTCAGAAGTTGCATGCAACTCAATCACCAATCGTAAGGAAGTCAACCATAATTAAACAAAAAATTAGGTGGTAGGTTAACAGAGACCCCCGATATCATAGTGGTGGGTTAACAGAAACCAAGTGCCATCGTGGTAAGTTTCTAGCAGGCATAAATGGGAAGCTAACGACACCTTAGCCGGATCTCTCGCGCTATTGTTTCAGAAGTTGCATGCAACTCAAGCACCAATCGTACGGAAATCAACCATAATTAAACAGAAATTTGGGTGTTAGGTTAACAGAGACCTCCGATATCATAGTGGTGGGTTAACAGAAACCAAGTGCCATCGTGGTGAGTTTCTAGCAGGCATAATGGGGAAGCTAACGACACCTCAGCCGGATCTCTCGTGCTATTTTTTCAGAAGTTGCATGCAAACCAAACACCAATCGTACGGAAATCAACTATAATTAAACAAAAAATTGGGTGGTAGGTTAACAGAGACCTCCTATATCAAAGTGGTGGGTTAACAGAAACCAAGTTCCATCGTGGTGAGTTTCTAGCAGGCATTAAGGGGAAGCTATTGACACCTTAGCCGGATCTATCGCGCTATTTTTTCAGAAGTTGCATGCAAACCAAACACCAATCGTACGGAAATCAACTATAATTAAACAAAAAATTGGGTGGTAGGTTAACAGAGACCCCCGATATCATAGTGGTGGGTTAACAGAAACCAAGTGCCATCATGGTGGGTTTCTAGCAGGCGTAAATGGGAAGCTAACGACACCTTAGCCGGATCTCTCGCGCTATTTTTTCAGAAGTTGCATGCAACTCAAGCACCAATCGTAGGGAAATCAACCATAATTAAACAGAAATTTGGGTGGTAGGTTAACAGAGACCTCCGAATCATAGTGGTGGATTAACAGAAACCAAGTGCCGTCGTGGTGAGTTTCTAGCAGGCATAATGGAGAAGCTAACGACGCCTTAGCCGGATCTCTCGCGCTATTTTTTCAGAAGTTGCATGCAACTCAAGCACCCCCGTTATCATAGTGGTGGGTTAACAGAAACCAAGTGCCATCGTGGTGAGTTTCTAGCAGGCATAAATGGGAAGCTAACGATACCTTAGCCGGATCTCTCGCGCTATTTTTTCAGAAGTTGCATGCAACTCAAGCACCAATCGTACGGAAATCAACCATAATTAAACAGAAATTTGGGTGGTAGGTTAACAGAGACCTCCGATATCATAGTGGTGGGTTAACAGAAACCAAGTGCCATCGTGGTGAGTTTCTAGCAGGCATAATGGGGAAGCTAACGACACGTTAGCCGGATCTCTCGCGCTATTATTTCAGAAGTTGCATGCAACTCAAGCACCAATCGTACGGAAATCAACCATAATTAAACAGAAATTTGGGTGGTAGGTTAACAGAGACCTCCGATATCATAGTGGTGGGTTAACAGAAACCAAGTGCCATCGTGCTGAGTTTCTAGCAGGCATAATGGGGAAGCTAACGAAACCTTAGCCGGATCTCTCGCGCTATTTTTTCAGAAGTTGCATGCAACTCAAGCACCAATCGTACGGAAATCAACCATAATTAAACAGAAATTTGGGTGGTAGGTTAACAGAGACCCCCGATATCATAGTGGTGGGTTAACAGAAACCAAGTGCCATCATGGTGAGTTTCTAGCAGGCATAAATGGGAAGCTAACGACACCTTAGCCGGATCTCTCGCGCTATTTTTTCAGAAGTTGCATGCAACTCAAGCACCAATCGTACGGATATCAACCATAATTAAACGAAATTGGGGTGGTAGGTTAACAGAGACCCCCGATATCATAGTGGTGGGTTAACAGAAACCAAGTGCCATCATGGTGAGTTTCTAGCAGGCATAAATGGGAAGCTAACGACACCTTAGCCGGATCTCTCGCGCTATTTTTTCAGAAGTTGCATGCAACTCAAGCACCAATCGTACGGATATCAACCATAATTAAACGAAATTGGGGTGGTAGGTTAACAGAGACCCCCGATATCATAGTGGTGGGTTAACAGAAACCAAGTTCCATCGTGGTGAGTTTCTAGCAGGCATTAAGGGGAAGCTATTGACACCTTAGCCGCACCGCTTGCTTAAGTTTTCCACAAGTTGCCTGCAAATCAAGCAGCAATCGTAGGGAAATCAACCATAATTAAATAGAAATTTGGGTGGTAGGTTAACAGAGACCGCCGATATCATAGTGGTGGGTTAACAGAAACCAAGTGCCATCGTGGTGAGTTTCTAGCAGGCATAAATGGGAAGCTAACGACACCTTAGCCGGATCTCTCGCGCTAGTTTTTCAGTAGTTGCATGCAACTCAAGCACCAATCGTAAGGAAATCAACCATAATTAAACAAAAATTTGGGTGGTAGGTTAACAGAGACCCCCGATATCATAGTGGTGGGATAACAGAAACCAAGTGCCGTCGTGGTGAGTTTCTAGCAGGCATAAATGGGAAGCTAACGACACCTTAGCCGGATCTCTCGCGCTATTTTTTCAGAAGTTGCATGCAACTCAATCACCAATCGTACGGAAATCAACCATAATTAAACATAAATTTGGGTGTTAGGTTAACAGAGACCTCCGATATCATAGTGGTGGGTTAACAGAAACCAAGTGCCATCGTGGTGAGTTTCTAGCAGGCATAAATGGTAAGCTAACGACACCTTAGCCGGATCTCTCGCGCTATTTTTTCAGAAGTTGCATGCAACAAAGCACCAATCGTGCGGAAATCAACCATAATTAAACAGAAATTTGGGTGGTAGGTTAACAGAGACCTCCGATATCATAGTGGTGGGTTAACAGAAACCAAGTGCCATCGTGGTGAGTTTCTAGCAGGTATAATAGGGAAGCTAACGACACCTTAGCCGGAACTCTCGCTTTATATTTTCAGAAGTTGCATGCAACTCAAGCACCAATCGTACGGAAATCAACCATAATTAAACAGAAATTTGGGTGGTAGGTTAACAGAGACCCCCGATATCATAGTGGTGGGTTAACAGAAACCAAGTGCCATCATGGTGAGTTTCTAGCAGGCATAAATGGGAAGCTAACGACACCTTAGCCGGATCTCTCGCGCTATTTTTTCAGAAATTGCATGCAACTCAAGCACCAATCGTACGGAAATCAACCATAATTAAACAGAAATTTGGGTGTTAGGTTAACACAGACCTCCGATATCATAGTGGTGGGTTAACAGAAACCAAGTGCCATCATGGTGAGTTTCTAACAGGCATAAATGGGAAGCTAACGACACCTTAGCCGGATCTCTCGCGCTATTTTTTCAGAAGTTGCATGCAAACCAAACACCAATCGTACGGAAATCAACTATAATTAAACAAAAAATTGGGTGGTAGGTTAACAGAGACCTACGATATCACAGTGGTGGGTTAACAGAAACCAAGTTCCATCGTGGTGAGTTTCTAGCAGGCATTAAGGGGAAGCTATTGACACCTTAGCCGCACCCCTTGCTTAAGTTTTCCACAAGTTGCCTGCAAATCAAGCAGCAATCGTAGGGAAATCAACCATAATTAAATAGAAATTTGGGTGTTAGGTTAACAGAGACCTCCGATATCATAGTGGTGGGTTAACAGAAACCAAGTGCCATCGTGGTGAGTTTCTAGCAGGCATAAATGGGAAGCTAACGACACCTTAGCCGGATCTCTAGCGCTATCTTTTCAGAAGTTGCATGCAACTCAATCACCAATCGTAAGGAAATCAACCATAATTAAACAAAAAATTAGGTGGTAGGTTAACAGAGACCTCCGATATCATAGTGGTGGGTTAACAGAAACCAAGTGCCATCGTGGTGGGTTTCTAGCAGGCATAATGGGGAAGCTAACGACACCTTAGCCGGATCTCTCGCGCTATTTTTCCAGAAGTCGCATGCAACTCAAGCATCAATCGTACGTAAATCAACCATAATTATACAAAAAATTATGTGGTAGGTTAACAGAGACCCCCGATATCATAGTGGTGGGTTAACAGAAACCAAGTGCCATCATGGTCAGTTTCTAGCAGGCATAAATGGAAAGCTAACGACACCTTAGCCGGATCTCTCGCGCTATTTTTTCAGAAGTTGCATGCAACTCAATCACCAATCGTACGGAAATCAACCATAATTAAACATAAATTTGGGTGTTAGGTTAACAGAGACCTCCGATATCATAGTGGTGGGTTAACAGAAACCAAGTGCCATCGTGGTGAGTTTCTAGCAGGCATAAATGGGAAGCTAACGACACCTTAGCCGGATCTCTAGCGCTATCTTTTCAGAAGTTGCATGCAACTCAATCACCAATCGTACGGAAATCAACCATAATTAAACAAAAAATTAGGTGGTAGGTTAACAGAGACCTCCGATATCATAGTGGTGGGTTAACAGAAACCAAGTGCCATCGTGGTGGGTTTCTAGCAGGCATAATGGGGAAGCTAACGACACCTTAGCCGGATCTCTCGCGCTATTTTACCAGAAGTCGCATGCAACTCAAGCATCAATCGTACGGAAATCAACCATAATTATACAGAAATTTGGGTGGTAGGTTAACAGAGACCCCCGATATCATAGTGGTGGGTTAACAGAAACCAAGTGCCATCGTGGTGAGTTTCTAGCAGGCATAAATGGAAAGCTAACGACACCTTAGCCGGATCTCTCGCGCTATTTTTTCAGAAGTTGCATGCAACTCAATCACCAATCGTACGGAAATCAACCATAATTAAACATAAATTTGGGTGTTAGGTTAACAGAGACCTCCGATATCATAGTGGTGGGTTAACAGAAACCAAGTGCCATCGTGGTGAGTTTCTAGCAGGCATAAATGGGAAGCTAACGACACCTTAGCCGGATCTCAGCGCTATTTTTTCAGAAGTTGCATGCAACTCAATCACCAATCGTACGGAAATCAACCATAATTAAACATAAATTTGGGTGTTAGGTTAACAGAGACCCCTGATATCATAGTGGTGGGTTAACAGAAACCAAGTGCCATCGTGGTGAGTTTCTAGCAGGCATAAATGGAAAGCTAACGACACCTTAGCCGGATCTCTCGCGCTATTTTTTCAGAAGTTGCATGCAACTCAATCACCAATCGTACGGAAATCAACCATAATTAAACATAAATTTGGGTGTTAGGTTAACAGAGACCTCCGATATCATAGTGGTGGGTTAACAGAAACCAAGTGCCATCGTGGTGAGTTTCTAGCAGGCATAAATGGGAAGCTAACGACACTTTAGCCGGATCTCTCGCGCTATATTTTCAGAAGTTGCATGCAACTCAATCACCAATCGTACGGAAATCAACCATAATTAAACATAAATTTGGGTGTTAGGTTAACAGAGACCTGCGATATCATAGTGGTGGGTTAACAGAAACCAAGTGCCATCGTGGTGAGTTTCTAGCAGGCATAATGGGGAAGCCAACGACACCTTAGCCGGATCTCTCGCGCTATTTTTTCAGTAGTTGCATGCAACTCAAGCACCAATCGTACGGAAATCAACCATAATTAAACAAAAATTTGGGTGTTAGGTTAACAGAGACCCCCGATATCATAGTGGTGGGTTAACAGAAACCAAGTGCCATCGTAGTGAGTTTCTAGCAGGCATAAATGGGAAGCTAACGACACGTTAGCCGGATCTCTCGCGCTATTATTTCAGAAGTTGCATGCAACTCAATCACCAATCGTACGGAAATCAACCATAATTAAACATAAATTTGGGTGTTAGGTTAACAGAGACCTCCGATATCATAGTGGTGGGTTAACAGAAACCAAGTGCCATCCTGGTGAGTTTCTAGCAGGCATTAAGGGGAAGCTATTGACACCTTAGCCGCACCCCTCGCTTAAGTTTTCCACAAGTTGCATGCAAATCAAGCAGCAATCGTAGGGAAATCAACCATAATTAAATAGAAATTTGGGTGGTAGGTTAACAGAGACCGCCGATATCATAGTGGTGGGTTAACAGAAACCAAGTGCCATCGTGGTGAGTTTCTAGCAGGCATAAATGGGAAGCTAACGACACCTTAGCCGGATCTCTCGCGCTATATTTTCAGTAGTTGCATGCAACTCAGGCACCAATCGTAAGGAAATCAACCATAATTAAACAAAAATTTGGGTGTTAGGTTAACAGAGACCCCCGATATCATAGTGGTGGGTTAACAGAAACCAAGTGCCATCGTAGTGAGTTTCTAGCAGGCATAAATGGGAAGCTAACGACACCTTAGCCGGATCTCTCGCGCTATTTTTTCAGAAGTTGCATGCAACTCAAGCACCAATCGTACGGAAATCAACCATTATTACACAGAAATTTGGGTGTTAGGTTAACAGAGACCCCTGATATCATAGTGGTGGGTTAACAGAAACCAAGTGCCATCGTGGTGAGTTTCTAGCAGGCATAAATGGAAAGCTAACGACACCTTAGCCGGATCTCTCGCGCTATTTTTTCAGAAGTTGCATGCAACTCAATCACCAATCGTACGGAAATCAACCATAATTAAACATAAATTTGGGTGTTAGGTTAACAGAGACCTCCGATATCATAGTGGTGGGTTAACAGAAACCAAGTGCCATCGTGGTGAGTTTCTAGCAGGCATAAATGGGAAGCTAACGACACCTTAGCCGGATCTCAGCGCTATTTTTTCAGAAGTTGCATGCAACTCAATCACCAATCGTAAGGAAGTCAACCATAATTAAACAAAAAATTAGGTGGTAGGTTAACAGAGACCCCCGATATCATAGTGGTGGGTTAACAGAAACCAAGTGCCATCGTGGTAAGTTTCTAGCAGGCATAAATGGGAAGCTAACGACACCTTAGCCGGATCTCTCGCGCTATTGTTTCAGAAGTTGCATGCAACTCAAGCACCAATCGTACGGAAATCAACCATAATTAAACAGAAATTTGGGTGTTAGGTTAACAGAGACCTCCGATATCATAGTGGTGGGCTAACAGAAACCAAGTGCCATCGTGGTGAGTTTCTAGCAGGCATAATGGGGAAGCTAACGACACCTCAGCCGGATCTCTCGTGCTATTTTTTCAGAAGTTGCATGCAAACCAAACACCAATCGTACGGAAATCAACTATAATTAAACAAAAAATTGGGTGGTAGGTTAACAGAGACCTCCTATATCAAAGTGGTGGGTTAACAGAAACCAAGTTCCATCGTGGTGAGTTTCTAGCAGGCATTAAGGGGAAGCTATTGACACCTTAGCCGGATCTATCGCGCTATTTTTTCAGAAGTTGCATGCAAACCAAACACCAATCGTACGGAAATCAACTATAATTAAACAAATAATTGGGTGGTAGGTTAACAGAGACCCCCGATATCATAGTGGTGGGTTAACAGAAACCTAGTGCCATCATGGTGAGTTTCTAGCAGGCGTAAATGGGAAGCTAACGACACCTTAGCGGGATCTCTCGCGCTATTTTTTCAGAAGTTGCATGCAACTCAAGCACCAATCGTAGGGAAATCAACCATAATTAAACAGAAATTTGGGTGGTAGGTTAACCCTTCGTTGGTGTGGTGACTAAAAGTTCCTTGAGTGGTGTGGTGGGGTATGAGATACCCCATGCCTATCAATTTCAAATAAATACCAAATTCCAATAATAGCAATATTTTGTGGTGATTTATTATTCTTTAACTAATTTTTAAAAAGTGTTAATTTGAAAACATAACAATTTTTCCTTCGTATTCAATATTATAGCCATAAAAAAAAGACAATATAAATTATTCCAAAAAGTGAGGTTCCAGTTTTCTGAAACATAATTTTTTTTGTATTTAAACAATTTCAAAACTGTTTTTACATTTCAAAAGTAAAAATAACATTTATTTAAAGGAAAGAAAATTCACTGTAATGCATTAATTACATAAAAAGTTATGGCGATCGAATATGATACCCCAGCCCACTTTGAAAGGCTGTCCCATGGAACAGAAATATCTGGGGTATGTAAAACGTGGCAGATCTCCTGTATTTGAATGTTAATGAAAGCTATTGGGAGCGATAACGTATTCCTTAAACAAAAACATATATATATTTAAGGAAATACATGTGCTGGGGTATGACATACCCCACCACACCTCCGAAGGGTTAACAGAGACCTCCGAATCATAGTGGTGGATTAACAGAAACCAAGTGCCGTCGTGGTGAGTTTCTAGCAGGCATAATGGAGAAGCTAACGACGCCTTAGCCGGATCTCTCGCGCTATTTTTTCAGAAGTTGCATGCAACTCAAGCACCCCCGATATCATAGTGGTGGGTTAACAGAAACCAAGTGCCATCGTGGTGAGTTTCTAGCAGGCATAAATGGGAAGCTAACGATACCTTAGCCGGATCTCTCGCGCTATTTTTTCAGAAGTTGCATGCAACTCAAGCACCAATCGTACGGAAATCAACCATAATTAAACAGAAATTTGGGTGGTAGGTTAACAGAGACCTCCGATATCATAGTGGTGGGTTAACAGAAACCAAGTGCCATCGTGGTGAGTTTCTAGCAGGCATAATGGGGAAGCTAACGACACGTTAGCCGGATCTCTCGCGCTATTATTTCAGAAGTTGCATGCAACTCAAGCACCAATCGTACGGAAATCAACCATAATTAAACAGAAATTTGGGTGGTAGGTTAACAGAGACCTCCGATATCATAGTGGTGGGTTAACAGAAACCAAGTGCCATCGTGCTGAGTTTCTAGCAGGCATAATGGGGAAGCTAACGAAACCTTAGCCGGATCTCTCGCGCTATTTTTTCAGAAGTTGCATGCAACTCAAGCACCAATCGTACGGAAATCAACCATAATTAAACAGAAATTTGGGTGGTAGGTTAACAGAGACCCCCGATATCATAGTGGTGGGTTAACAGAAACCAAGTGCCATCATGGTGAGTTTCTAGCAGGCATAAATGGGAAGCTAACGACACCTTAGCCGGATCTCTCGCGCTATTTTTTCAGAAGTTGCATGCAACTCAAGCACCAATCGTACGGATATCAACCATAATTAAACGAAATTGGGGTGGTAGGTTAACAGAGACCCCCGATATCATAGTGGTGGGTTAACAGAAACCAAGTGCCATCATGGTGAGTTTCTAGCAGGCATAAATGGGAAGCTAACGACACCTTAGCCGGATCTCTCGCGCTATTTTTTCAGAAATTGCATGCAACTCAAGCACCAATCGTATGGAAATCAACCATAATTAAACAGAAATTTGGGTGTTAGGTTAACAGAGACCTCCGATATCATAGTGGTGGGTTAACAGAAACCAAGTACCATCGTGGTGAGTTTCTAGCAGGCATAAATGGGAAGCTAACGATACCTTAGCCGGATCTCTAGCGCTATTTTTTCAGAAGTTGCATGCAACTCAATTACCAATCGTAAGGAAATCAACCATAATTAAACAAAAATTTGGGTGGTAGGTTAACAGAGACCCCCGATATCATAGTGGTGGGTTAACAGAAACCAAGTGCCATCGTGGTGAGTTTCTAGCAGGCATAAATGGGAAGCTAACGACGCCTTAGCCGGATCTCTCGCGCTATTTTTTCAGAAGTTGCATGCAACTCAAGCACCAATCGTACGGAAATCAACCATAATTAAACAGAAATTTGGGTGTTAGGTTAACAGAGACCTCCGATATCATAGTGGTGGGTTGACAGAAACCAAGTGCCATCATGGTGAGTTTCTAGCAGGCATAAATGGGAAGCTAACGACACCTTAGCCGGATCTCTAGCGCTATCTTTTCAGAAGTTGCATGCAACTCAATCACCAATCGTAAGGAAATCAACCATAATTAAACAAAAAATTAGGTGGTAGGTTAACAGAGACCTCCGATATCATAGTGGTGGGTTAACAGAAACCAAGTGCCGTCGTGGTGGGTTTCTAGCAGGCATAATGGGGAAGCTAACGACACCTTAGCCGGATCTCTCGCGCTATTTTTCCAGAAGTCGCATGCAACTCAAGCATCAATCGTACGTAAATCAACCATAATTATACAGAAATTTGGGTTGTAGGTTAACAGAGACCCCCGATATCATAGTGGTGGGTTAACAGAAACCAAGTGCCATCATGGTCAGTTTCTAGCAGGCATAAATGGAAAGCTAACGACACCTTAGCCGGATCTCTCGCGCTATTTTTTCAGAAGTTGCATGCTACTCAATCACCAATCGTACGGAAATCAACCATAATTAAACATAAATTTGGGTGTTAGGTTAACAGAGACCTCCGATATCATAGTGGTGGGTTAACAGAAACCAAGTGCCATCGTGGTGAGTTTCTAGCAGGCATAATGGGGAAGCCAACGACACCTTAGCCGGATCTCTCGCGCTATTTTCTCAGTAGTTGCATGCAACTCAAGCACCAATCGTACGGAAATCAACCATAATTAAACAAAAATTTGGGTGTTAGGTTAACAGAGACCCCCGATATCATAGTGGTGGGTTAACAGAAACCAAGTGCCATCGTAGTGAGTTTCTAGCAGGCATAAATGGGAAGCTAACGACACCTTAGCCGGATCTCTCGCGCTATTTTTTCAGAAGTTGCATGCAACTCAATCACCAATCGTACGGAAATCAACCATAATTAAACATAAATTTGGGTGTTAGGTTAACAGAGACCTCCGATATCATAGTGGTGGGTTAACAGAAACCAAGTGCCATCCTGGTGAGTTTCTAGCAGGCATTAAGGGGAAGCTATTGACACCTTAGCCGCACCCCTCGCTTAAGTTTTCCACAAGTTGCATGCAACTCAGGCACCAATCGTAAGGAAATCAACCATAATTAAACAAAAATTTGGGTGTTAGGTTAACAGAGACCCCCGATATCATAGTGGTGGGTTAACAGAAACCAATTGCCATCGTAGTGAGTTTCTAGCAGGCATAAATTGGAAGCTAACGACACCTTAGCCGGATCTCTCGCGCTATTTTTTCAGAAGTTGCATGCAACTCAAGCACCAATCGTACGGAAATCAACCATTATTACACAGAAATTTGGGTGTTAGGTTAACAGAGACCCCTGATATCATAGTGGAGGGTTAACAGAAACCAAGTGCCATCGTGGTGAGTTTCTAGCAGGCATAAATGGAAAGCTAACGACACCTTAACCGGATCTCTCGCGCTATTTTTTCAGAAGTTGCATGCAACTCAATCACCAATCGTACGGAAATCAACCATAATTAAACATAAATTTGGGTGTTAGGTTAACAGAGACCTCCGATATCATAGTGGTGGGTTAACAGAAACCAAGTGCCATCGTGGTGAGTATCTAGCAGGCATAAATGGGAAGCTAACGACACCTTAGCCGGATCTCAGCGCTATTTTTTCAGAAGTTGCATGCAACTCAATCACCAATCGTAAGGAAATCAACCATAATTAAACAAAAAATTAGGTGGTAGGTTAACAGAGACCCCCGATATCATAGTGGTGGGTTAACAGAAACCAAGTGCCATCGTGGTAAGTTTCTAGCAGGCATAAATGGGAAGCTAACGACGCCTTAGCCGGATCTCTCGCGCTATTGTTTCAGAAGTTGCATGCAACTCAAGCACCAATCGTACGGAAATCAACCATAATTAAACAGAAATTTGGGTGTTAGGTTAACAGAGACCTCCGATATCATAGTGGTGGGTTAACAGAAACCAAGTGCCATCGTGGTGAGTTTCTAGCAGGCATAATGGGGAAGCTAACGACACCTCAGCCGGATCTCTCGTGCTATTTTTTCAGAAGTTGCATGCAAACCAAACACCAATCGTACGGAAATCAACTATAATTAAACAAAAAATTGGGTGGTAGGTTAACAGAGACCTCCTATATCAAAGTGGTGGGTTAACAGAAACCAAGTTCCATCGTGGTGAGTTTCTAGCAGGCATTAAGGGGAAGCTATTGACACCTTAGCCGGATCTATCGCGCTATTTTTTCAGAAGTTGCATGCAAACCAAACACCAATCGTACGGAAATCAACTATAATTAAACAAAAAATTGGGTGGTAGGTTAACAGAGACCCCCGATATCATAGTGGTGGGTTAACAGAAACCAAGTGCCATCGTAGTGAGTTTCTAGCAGGCATAAATGGGAAGCTAACGACACCTTAGCCGGATCTCTCGCGCTATTTTTTCAGAAGTTGCATGCAACTCAATCACCAATCGTACGGAAATCAACCATAATTAAACATAAATTTGGGTGTTAGGTTAACAGAGACCTCCGATATCATAGTGGTGGGTTAACAGAAACCAAGTGCCATCCTGGTGAGTTTCTAGCAGGCATTAAGGGGAAGCTATTGACACCTTAGCCGCACCCCTCGCTTAAGTTTTCCACAAGTTGCATGCAACTCAGGCACCAATCGTAAGGAAATCAACCATAATTAAACAAAAATTTGGGTGTTAGGTTAACAGAGACCCCTGATATCATAGTGGTGGGTTAACAGAAACCAAGTGCCATCGTAGTGAGTTTCTAGCAGGCATAAATTGGAAGCTAACGACACCTTAGCCGGATCTCTCGCGCTATTTTTTCAGAAGTTGCATGCAACTCAAGCACCAATCGTACGGAAATCAACCATTATTACACAGAAATTTGGGTGTTAGGTTAACAGAGACCCCTGATATCATAGTGAAGGGTTAACAGAAACCAAGTGCCATCGTGGTGAGTTTCTAGCAGGCATAAATGGAAAGCTAACGACACCTTAGCCGGATCTCTCGCGCTATTTTTTCAGAAGTTGCATGCAACTCAATCACCAATCGTACGGAAATCAACCATAATTAAACATAAATTTGGGTGTTAGGTTAACAGAGACCTCCGATATCATAGTGGTGGGTTAACAGAAACCAAGTGCCATCGTGGTGAGTTTCTAGCAGGCATAAATGGGAAGCTAACGACACCTTAGCCGGATCTCAGCGCTATTTTTTCAGAAGTTGCATGCAACTCAATCACCAATCGTAAGGAAATCAACCATAATTAAACAAAAAATTAGGTGGTAGGTTAACAGAGACCCCCGATATCATAGTGGTGGGTTAACAGAAACCAAGTGCCATCGTGGTAAGTTTCTAGCAGGCATAAATGGGAAGCTAACGACTCCTTAGCCGGATCTCTCGCGCTATTGTTTCAGAAGTTGCATGCAACTCAAGCACCAATCGTACGGAAATCAACCATAATTAAACAGAAATTTGGGTGTTAGGTTAACAGAGACCTCCGATATCATAGTGGTGGGTTAACAGAAACCAAGTGCCATCGTGGTGAGTTTCTAGCAGGCATAATGGGGAAGCTAACGACACCTCAGCCGGATCTCTCGTGCTATTTTTTCAGAAGTTGCATGCAAACCAAACACCAATCGTACGGAAATCAACTATAATTAAACAAAAAATTGGGTGGTAGGTTAACAGAGACCTCCTATATCAAAGTGGTGGGTTAACAGAAACCAAGTTCCATCGTGGTGAGTTTCTAGCAGGCATTAAGGGGAAGCTATTGACACCTTAGCCGGATCTATCGCGCTATTTTTTCAGAAGTTGCATGCAAACCAAACACCAATCGTACGGAAATCAACTATAATTAAACAAAAAATTGGGTGGTAGGTTAACAGAGACCCCCGATATCATAGTGGTGGGTTAACAGAAACCAAGTGCCATCGTAGTGAGTTTCTAGCAGGCATAAATGGGAAGCTAACGACACCTTAGCCGGATCTCTCGCGCTATTTTTTCAGAAGTAGCATGCAACTCAATCACCAATCGTACGGAAATCAACCATAATTAAACATAAATTTGGGTGTTAGGTTAACAGAGACCTCCGATATCATAGTGGTGGGTTAACAGAAACCAAGTGCCATCCTGGTGAGTTTCTAGCAGGCATTAAGGGGAAGCTATTGACACCTTAGCCACACCCCTCGCTTAAGTTTTCCACAAGTTGCATGCAACTCAGGCACCAATCGTAAGGAAATCAACCATAATTAAACAAAAATTTGGGTGTTAGGTTAACAGAGACCCCCGATATCATAGTGGTGGGTTAACAGAAACCAAGTGCCATCGTAGTGAGTTTCTAGCAGGCATAAATTGGAAGCTAACGACACCTTAGCCGGATCTCTGGCGCTATTTTTTCAGAAGTTGCATGCAACTCAAGCACCAGTCGTACGGAAATCAACCATTATTACACAGAAATTTGGGTGTTAGGTTAACAGAGACCCCTGATATCATAGTGGTGGGGTTAACAGAAACCAAGTGCATCGTGGTGAGTTTCTAGCAGGCATAAATGGAAAGCTAACGACACCTTAGCCGGATCTCTCGCGCTATTTTTTCAGAAGTTGCATGCAACTCAATCACCAATCGTACGGAAATCAACCATAATTAAACATAAATTTGGGTGTTAGGTTAACAGAGACCTCCGATATCATGGTGGTGGTTAACAGAAACCAAGTGCCATCGTGGTGAGTTTCTAGCAGGTATAAATGGGAAGCTAACGACACCTTAGCCGAATCTCAGCGCTATTTTTTCAGAAGTTGCATGCAACTCAATTCACCAATCGTACGGAAATCAACCATAATTAAACAAAAAATTAGGTGGTAGGTTAACAGAGACCCCCGATTCATAGTGGTGGGTTAACAGAAACCAAGTGCCATCGTGGTAAGTTTCTAGCAGGCATAAATGGGAAGCTAACGACGCCTTAGCCGGATCTCTCGCGCTATTGTTTCAGAAGTTGCATGCAACTCAAGCACCAATCGTACGGAAATCAACCATAATTAAACAGAAATTTGGGTGTTAGGTTAACAGAGACCTCCGATATCATAGTGGTGGGTTAACAGAACCAAGTGCCATCGTGGTGAGTTTCTAGCAGGCATTAAAGGGGAAGCTATTGACACCTTAGCCGGATCTATCGCGCTATTTTTTCAGAAGTTGCATGCAAACCAAACACCAATCGTACGGAAATCAACTATAAATAAACAAAAAATTGGGTGGTAGGTTAACAGAGACCCCCGATCTCATAGTGGTGGGTTAACAGAAACCAAGTGCCATCATGGTGAGTTTCTAGCAGGCGTAAATGGGAAGCTAACGACACCTTAGCCGGATCTCTCACGCTATTTTTTCAGAAGTTGCATGCAACTCAAGCACCAATCGTACGGAAATCAACCATAATTAAACAGAAATTTGGGTGGTAGGTTAACAGAGACCCTCCGAATCATAGTGGTGGGTTAACAGAAACCAAGTGCCATCGTGGTGAGTTTCTGCAGGCATAATGGAGAAGCTAACGACACCTTAGGCCGATCTCTCGCGGCTATTTTTTCAGAAGTTGCATGCAACTCAAGCACCCCCGATATCATAGTGGTGGGTTAACAGAAACCAAGTGCCATCGTGGTGAGTTTCTAGCAGGCATAAATGGGAAGCTAACGATACCTTAGCCGGATCTCTCGCGCCTATTTTTTCAGAAGTTGCATGCAACTCAAGCACCAATCGTACGGAAATCAACCATAAATTAAACAGAAATTTGGGTGGTAGGTTAACAGAGACCTCCGATATCATAGTGGTGGGTTAACAGAAACCAAGTGCCATCGTGGTGAGTCTCTAGCAGGCATAATGGGGAAGCTAACGACACGTTAGCCGGATCTCTCGCGCTATTATTTCAGAAGTTGCATGCAACTCAAGCACCAATCGTACGGAAATCAACCATAATTAAACAGAAATTTGGGTGGTAGGTTAACAGAGACCTCCGATATCATAGTGGTGGGTTAACAGAAACCAAGTGCCATCATGGTGAGTTTCTAGCAGGCATAATGGGGAAGCTAACGACACCTTAGCCGGATCTCTCGCGCTATTTTTTCAGAAGTTGCATGCAACTCAAGCACCAATCGTACGGAAATCAACCATAATTAAACAGAGAAATTTGGGTGGTAGGTTAACAGAGACCCCCGATATCATAGCGGTGGGTTAACAGAAACCAAGTGCCATCATGGTGAGTTTCTAGCAGCATAAATGGGAAGCTAACGACATGCTTAGCCGGATCTCTCGCGCTATTTTTTCAGAAGTTGCATGCAACTCAAGCACCAATCGTACGGAAATCAACCGATAATTAAACGACGAACATTGGGGTGGTAGGTTAACAGAGACCCCCGATATCATAGTGGTGGGTTAACAGAAACCAAGTGCCATCATGGTGAGTTTCTAGCAGGCATAAATGGGAAGCTAACGAGCACCTTAGCCGGATCTCTCGCGCTATTTTTTTCAGAAATTTGCCATGCAACTCAAGCACCAATCGTATGGAAATCAACCATAATTCAAACAGAAATTTGGGTGTCGTAGGTTAACAGAGACCTCCGATTTCATAGTGGTGGGTTAACAGAATCCAAGTACCCATCGTGGTGAGTTTCTAGCAGGCATAAATGGGGAAGCTAACGATACCTTAGCCGGTTCTCTAGCGCTATTTTTTCAGAAGTGGCATGCAACTCAATTACCAATCGTAAGGAAATCAACCATAATTAAACAAAAATTTGGGTGGTAGTTTTAACAGAGACCCCCGATATCATAGTGGTGGGTTAACAGAAACCAAGTGCCATCGTGGCTGAGTTTCTAGCAGGCATAAATGGGAAGCTAACGACGCCTTAGCCGATCTCTCGCGCTTTTTTTTCAGAAGTTGCATGCAACTCAAGCACCAATCGTACGGAAATCAACCATAATTAAACAAGAAATTTGGGTGTTAGGTTAACAGAGACCTCCGATATCATAGTGGTGGGTAACAGAAACCAAGTGCCATCGTGGTGAGTTCTAGCAGGCATAATGGGGAAGCTAACGACAGCTCAGCCGGATCTCTCGCGCTATTTTTTTCAGAAGTTGCATGCAAACCAAACACCAATCGTACGGAAATCAACTATAATTAAACAAAAAATTGGGTGTAGGTTAAAAGAGACCTCCGATATCACAGTGGTGGGTTAACAGAAACCAAAGTTTATCGTGGTGAGTTTCTAGCAGCATAAGGGGAAGCTATTGACACCTTAGCCGCACCCCTTGCTTAAGTTTTCCACAAGTTGCATGCAAATCAAGCAGCAATCGTAGGGAAATCAACCATAATGAAATAGAAATTTGGGTGGTAGGTAACAGAGACCGCCGATTCATAGTGGTGGGTTAACAGAAACCAAGTGCCATCGTGGTGAGTTTCTAGCAGGCATAATGGAAAGCTAACGACACCTTAGCCGGATCTCTCGCGCTATTTTTTCAGAAGTTGCATGCAACTGAATCACCAATCGTACGGAAATCAACCATAATTAAACATAAATTTGGGTGTTAGGTTAACAGAGACCTCCGGTATCAAAGTGGTGGGTTAACAGAAACCAAGTGCCATCGTGGTGAGTTTCTAGCAGGCATAAATGGGAAGCTAACGACACCTTAGCCGGATCTCTAGCGCTATTTTTTCAGAAGTTGCATGCAACTCAATCACCAATCGTAAGGAAATCAACCATAATTAAACAAAAAATTAGGTGGTAGGTTAACAGAGACCCCGATATCATAGTGGTGGTTAACAGAAACCAAGTTCCATCGTGGTGAGTTTCTAGCAGGCATAAATGGGAAGCTAACGACACCTTAGCCGGATCTCTCGCGCTATTTTTTCAGAAGTTGCATGCAACTCAAGCACCAATCGTACCGAAATCAACCATAATTAAACAGAAATTTGGGTGGTAGGTTAACAGAGACCTCCGATATCATAGTGGTGGGTTAACAGAAACCAAGTGCCATCGTGGTGAGTTTCTAGCAGGCATAATGGGAAATTTAACGACACCTTAGCCGGATCTCTCGCGCTATTTTTTCAGAAGTTGCATACAACTCAAGCACCAATCGTACGGAAATCAACCATAATTAAACAGAAACTTGGGTGGTAGGTTAACAGAGACCCCCTATATCATAGTGGTGGGTTAACAGAAACCAAGTTCCATCGTGGTGAGTTTCTAGCAAGCATTAAGGGGAAGCTATTGACACCTTAGCCGCACCCCTTGCTTAAGTTTTCCACAAGTTTCAAGCTGCAATCGTAGGGAAATCAACCATAATTAAACAAAAAATTGGGTGGTAGGTTAACAGAGACCTCCTATATCACAGTGGTGGGTTAACAGAAACCAAGTTCCATCGTGGTGAGTTTCTAGCAGGCATTAAGGGGAAGCTATTGACACCTTAGCCGCACCCCTTGCTTAAGTTTTCCACAAGTTGCATGCAAATCAAGCTGCAATCGTAGGGAAATCAACCATAATTAAATAGAAATTTGGGTGGTAGGTTAACAGAGACCTCCGATATCATAGTGATGGGTTAACAGAAACCAAGTGCCATCGTGGTGAGTTTCTAGCAGGCGTAAATGGGAAGCTAACGACACCTTAGCCGGATCTCTCGCGCTATTTTTTCAGAAGTTGCATGCAACTCAAGCATCAATCGTACGGAAATCAACCATAATTAAACAGAAATTATGGTGGTAGGTTATCAGAGACCTCCGATATCACAGTGGTGGGTTAACAGAAACCAAGTGCCATCGTGGTGAGTTTCTAGCAGGCATAAATGGGAAGCTAACGACACCTTAGCCGGATCTCTCGCGCTATTTTTTCAGAAGTTGCATGCAACTCAAGCACCAATCGTGCGGAAATCAACCATAATTAAACAGAAATTTGGGTGGTAGGTTAACAGAGATCTCCGATATCATAGTGGTGGGTTAACAGAAACCAAGCGCCATCGTGGTGCGTTTCTAGCAGGCACAATGGGGAAGCTGACGACACCTTAGCCGGATCTGTCGCGCTATTTTTTCAGAAGTTGCATGCAACTCAAGCATCAATCGTACGGAAATCAACCATAATTAAACAGAAATTTGGGTGGTAGGTTAACAGAGACCCCCGATATCATAGTGGTGGGTTAACAGAAACCAAGTGCCATCATGGTGAGTTTCTAGCAGGCATAAATGGGAAGCTAACGACACCTTAGCCGGATCTCTCGCGCTATTTTTTCAGAAGTTGCATGCAACTCAAGCACCAATCGTAGGAAATCAACCATAATTAAACGAAATTTTGGTGGTAGGTTAACAAAGACCCCCGATATCATAGTGGTGGGTTAACAGAAACCAAGTGCCATCATGGTGAGTTTCTAGCAGGCATGAATGGGAAGCTAACGACACCTTAGCCGGATCTCTCGCGCTATTTTTTCAGAAGTTGCATGCAACTCAAGCACCAATCGTACGGAAATCAACCATAATTAAACAGAAATTTGGGTGTTAGGTTAACTGAGCCCACCGATATCATAGTGGTGGGTTAACAGAATCCAAGTGCCATCGTGGTGAGTTTCAAGCAGGCATAAATGGGAAGCTAACGACACCTTAGCCGGATCTCTAGCGCTATTTTTTCAGAAGTTGCATGCAACTCAATCACCAATCGTAAGGAAATCAACCATAATTAAACAAAAATTTGGGTGGTAGGTTAACAGAGACCCCCATATCATAGTGGTGGGTTAACAGAACCCAAGTGCAATCGTGGTGAGTTTCTAGCAGGCATAAATGGGAAGCTAACGACCCCTTAGTCGGATCTCTCGCGCTATTTTTTCAGAAGTTGCATGCAACTCAAGCACCAATCGTACTGAAATCAACCATAATTAAACAGAAATTTGGGTGGTAGGTTAACACAGACCCCCGATATCATAGTGGTGGGTTAACAGAAACCAAGTGCCATCGTGGTGAGTTTCTAGCAGGCATAAATGGGAAGCTAACGACACCTTAGCCGGATATCTCGCGCTATTTTTTCAGAAGTTGCATGCAACTCAAGCACCAATCGTGCGGAAATCAACCATAATTAAACAGAAATTTGGGTGGTAGGTTAACAGAGACCTCCGATATCATAGTGGTGGGTTAACAGAAACCAAGCGCCATCGTGGTGCGTTTCTAGCAGGCATTAAGGGGAAGCTATTGACACCTTAGCCGCACCCCTTGCTTAAGTTTCCCACAAGTTCAATGCAAATCAAGCAGCAATCGTAGGGAAATCAACCATAATTAAATAGAAATTTGGGTGGTAGGTTAACAGAGACCTTCGATATTATAGTGGTGCGTTAACAGAAACCAAGTGCCATCGTGGTGAGTTTCTAGCAGGTATAATAGGGAAGCTAACGACACCTTAGCCGGAACTCTCGCTTTATATTTTCAGAAGTTGCATGCAACTCAAGCACCAATCGTACGGAAATCAACCATAATTAAACAGAAATTTGGGTGGTAGGTTAACAGAGACCCCCGATATCATAGTGGTGGGTTAACAGAAACCAAGTGCCATCATGGTGAGTTTCTAGCAGGCATAAATGGGAAGCTAACGACACCTTAGCCGGATCTCTCGCGCTATTTTTTCAGAAATTGCATGCAACTCAAGCACCAATCGTACGGTAATCAACCATAATTAAACAGAAATTTGGGTGGTAGGTTAACAGAGACCCCCGATATCATAGTGGTGGGTTAACAGAAACCAAGTGCCATCGTGGTGAGTTTCTAGCAGGCATAAATGGGAAGCTAACGACACCTTAGCCGGATATCTCGCGCTATTTTTTCAGAAGTTGCATGCAACTCAAGCACCAATCGTACGGAAATCAACCATAATTAAACAGAAATTTGGGTGGTAGGTTAACAGAGACCTCCGATATCATAGTGGTGGGTTAACAGAAACCAAGCGCCATCGTGGTGCGTTTCTAGCAGGCATTAAGGGGAAGCTATTGAAACCTTAGCCGCACCCCTTGCTTAAGTTTCCCACAAGTTCAATGCAAATCAAGCAGCAATCGTATGGAAATCAACCATAATTAAATAGAAATTTGGGTGGTAGGTTAACAGAGACCTCCGATATCATAGTGGTGGGTTAACAGAAACCAAGTGCCATCGTGGTGAGTTTCTAGCAGGTATAATAGGGAAGCTAACGACACCTTAGCCGGAACTCTCGCTTTATATTTTCAGAAGTTGCATGCAACTCAAGCACAAATCGTACGGAAATCAACCATAATTAAACAGAAATTTGGGTGGTAGGTTAACAGAGACCCCCGATATCATAGTGGTGGGTTGACAGAAACCAAGTGCCATTATGGTGAGTTTCTAGCAGGCATAAATGGGAAGCTAACGACACCTTAGCCGGATCTCTCGCGCTATTTTTTCAGAAGTTGCATGCAACTCAATCACCAATCGTACGGAAATCAACCATAATTAAACAGAAATTTGGGTGTTAGGTTAACTGAGACCACCGATATCATAGTGGTGGGTTAACAGAATCCAAGTGCCATCGTGGTGAGTTTCAAGCAGGCATAAATGGGAAGCTAACGACACCTTAGCCGGATCTCTAGCGCTATTTTTTCAGAAGTTGCATGCAACTCAATCACCAATCGTAAGGAAATCAACCATAATTAAACAAAAATTTGGGTGGTAGGTTAACAGAGACCCCCCATATCATAGTGGTGGGTTAACAGAAACCAAGTGCAATCGTGGTGAGTTTCTAGCAGGCATAAATGGGAAGCTAACGTCCCTTAGCCGGATCTCTCGCGCTATTTTTTCAGAAGTTGCATGCAACTCAAGCACCAATCGTACGGAAATCAACCATAATTAAACAGAAATTTGGGTGGTAGGTTATCAGAGACCTCCGATATCACAGTGGTGGGTAACAGAAACCAAGTGCCATCGTGGTGAGTTTCTAGCAGGCATAAATGGGAAGCTAACGACCCCTTAGCCGGATCTCTCGCGCTATTTTTTCAGAAGTTGCATGCAACTCAAGCACCAATCGTACGGAAATCAACCATAATTAAACAGAAATTTGGGTGGTAGGTTATCAGAGACCTCCGATATCACAGTGGTGGGTTAACAGAAACCAAGCGCCATCGTGGTGCGTTTCTAGCAGGCATAATGGGGAAGCTAACGACACCTTAGCCGGATCTCTCGCGCTATTTTTTCAGAAGTGGCATGCAACTCAAGCATCAATCGTACGGAAATCAACCATAATTAAACAGAAATTTGGGTGGTAGGTTAACAGAGACCCCCGATATCATAGTGGGGGGTTAACAGAAACCAAGTGCCATCGTGGGGAGTTTCTAGCAGGCATAAATGGGAAGCTAACGACACCTTAGCCGGATATCTCGCGCTATTTTTTCAGAAGTTGCATGCAACTCAAGCACCAATCGTACGGAAATCAACCATAATTAAACAGAAATTTGGGTGGTAGGTTAACAGAGACCTCCGGTATCATAGTGGTGGGTTAACAGAAACCAAGCGCCATCGTGGTGCGTTTCTAGCAGGCATTAAGGGGAAGCTATTGACACCTTAGCCGCACCCCTTGCTTATGTTTCCCACAAGTTCAATGCAAATCAAGCAGCAATCGTAGGGAAATCAACCATAATTAAATAGAAATTTGGGTGGTAGGTTAACAGAGACCTCCGATATCATAGTGGTGGGTTAACAGAAACCAAGTGCCATCGTGGTGAGTTTCTAGCAGGTATAATAGGGAAGCTAACGACACCTTAGCCGGAACTCTCGCTTTATATTTTCAGAAGTTGCATGCAACTCAAGCACCAATCGTACGGAAATCAACCATAATTAAACAGAAATTTGGGTGGTAGGTTAACAGAGACTTTCGATATCATAGTGGTGGGTTAACAGAAACCAAGCGCCATCGTGGTGCGTTTCTAGCAGGCATTAAGGGGAAGCTATTGACACCTTAGCCGCACCCCTTGCTTAAAATTCCCACAAGTTCAATGCAAATCAAGCAGCAATCGTAGGGAAATCAACCATAATTAAATAGAAATTTGGGTGGTAGGTTAACAGAGACCTCCGATATCATAGTGGTGGGTTAACAGAAACCAAGCGCCATCGTGGTGCGTTTCTAATAGGCATTAAGGGGAAGCTATTGACACCTTAGCCGCACCCCTTGCTTAAGTTTTCCACAAGTTGCATGCAAATCAAGCTGCAATCGTAAGGAAATCAACCATAATTAAACAAAAAATTGGGTGGTAGGTTAACAGAGACCTCCTATATCACAGTGGTGGGTTAACAGAAACCAAGTTCCATCGTGGTGAGTTTCTAGCAGGCATTAAGGGGAAGCTATTGACACCTTAGCCGCACCCCTTGCTTAAGTTTTCCACAAGTTGCATGCAAATCAAGCATCAATCGTAAGGAAATCAACCATAATTAAATAGAAATTTGGGTGGTAGGTTAACAGAGACCTCCGATATCATAGTGATGGGTTAACAGAAACCTAGTGCAATCGTGGTGAGTTTCTAGCAGGCATAAATGAGAAGCTAACGACACCTTAGCCGGATCTCTCGCGCTATTTTTGCAGAAGTTGCATGCAACTCAAGCACCAATCGTAAGGAAATCAACCATAATTAAATAGAAATTTGGTGGGTAGGTTCACAGAGACCCCCGGTATCATAGTGGTGGGTTAACAGAAACCAAGTGCCATCGTGGTGAGTTTCTAGCAGGCGTAAATGGGAAGCTAACGACACCTTAGCCGGAACTCTCGCTTTATATTTTCAGAAGTTGCATGCAACTCAAGCATCAATCGTACGGAAATCAACCATAATTAAACAGAAATTTGGGTGGTAGGTTATCAGAGACCTCCGATATCACAGAGGTGGGTTAACAGAAACCAAGTGCCATCGTGGTGAGTTTCTAGCAGGCATAAATGGGAAGCTAACGACACCTTAGCCGGATCTCTCGCGCTATTTTTTCAGAAGTTGCATGCAACTCAAGCACCAATCGTGCGGAAATCAACCATAATTAAACAGAAATTTGGG
Organism: Anomoia purmunda; assembly: GCA_951828415.1. NCBI lineage: Eukaryota > Metazoa > Arthropoda > Insecta > Diptera > Tephritidae > Anomoia > Anomoia purmunda. Next base: position 36,997,514 of record OX639994.1, read on the forward strand.
TGGTAGGTTAACAGAGATCTCCGATATCATAGTGGTGGGTTAACAGAAACCAAGCGCCATCGTGGTGCGTTTCTAGCAGGCATAATGGGGAAGCTAACGACACCTTAGCCGGATCTCTCGCGCTATTTTTTCAGAAGTTGCATGCAACTCAAGCATCAATCGTACGGAAATCAACCATAATTAAACAGAAATTTGGGTGGTAGGTTAACAGAGACCCCCGATATCATAGTGGTGGGTTAACAGAAACCAAGAAACCTTAGCCGGATATCTCGCGCTATTTTTTCAGAAGTTGCATGCAACTCAAGCACCAATCGTACGGAAATCAACCATAATTAAACAGAAATTTGGGTGGTAGGTTAACAGAGACCTCCGGTATCATAGTGGTGGGTTAACAGAAACCAAGTGCCATCGTGGTGAGTTTCTAGCAGGCATAAATGGGAAGCTAACGACACCTTAGCCGGATCTCTCGCGCTATTTTTTCAGAAGTTGCATGCAACTCAAGCACCAATCGTACGGAAATCAACCATAATTAAACGAAATTTTGGTGGTAGGTTAACAAAGACCCCCGATATCATAGTGGTGGGTTAACAGAAACCAAGAAACCTTAGCCGGATATCTCGCGCTATTTTTTCAGAAGTTGCATGCAACTCAAGCACCAATCGTACGGAAATCAACCATAATTAAACAGAAATTTGGGTGGTAGGTTAACAGAGACCTCCGGTATCATAGTGGTGGGTTAACAGAAACCAAGCGCCATCGTGGTGCGTTTCTAGCAGGCATTAAGGGGAAGCTATTGACACCTTAGCCGCACCCCTTGCTTATGTTTCCCACAAGTTCAATGCAAATCAAGCAGCAATCGTAGGGAAATCAACCATAATTAAATAGAAATTTGGGTGGTAGGTTAACAGAGACCTCCGATATCATAGTGGTGGGTTAACAGAAACCAAGTGCCATCGTGGTGAGTTTCTAGCAGGTATAATAGGGAAGCTAACGGCACCTTAGCCGGAACTCTCGCTTTATATTTTCAGAAGTTGCATGCAACTCAAGCACCAATCGTACGGAAATCAACCATAATTAAACAGAAATTTGGGTGGTAGGTTAACAGAGACTTTCGATATCATAGTGGTGGGTTAACAGAAACCAAGCGCCATCGTGGTGCGTTTCTAGCAGGCATTAAGGGGAAGCTATTGACACCTTAGCCGCACCCCTTGCTTAAAATTCCCACAAGTTCAATGCAAATCAAGCAGCAATCGTAGGGAAATCAACCATAATTAAATAGAAATTTGGGTGGTAGGTTAACAGAGACCTCCGATATCATAGTGGTGGGTTAACAGAAACCAAGCGCCATCGTGGTGCGTTTCTAGCAGGCATTAAGGGGAAGCTATTGACACCTTAGCCGCACCCCTTGCTTAAGTTTTCCACAAGTTGCATGCAAATCAAGCTGCAATCGTAAGGAAATCAACCATAATTAAACAAAAAATTGGGTGGTAGGTTAACAGAGACCTCCTATATCACAGTGGTGGGTTAACAGAAACCAAGTTCCATCGTGGTGAGTTTCTAGCAGGCATTAAGGGGAAGCTATTGACACCTTAGCCGCACCCCTTGCTTAAGTTTTCCACAAGTTGCATGCAAATCAAGCATCAATCGTAAGGAAATCAACCATAATTAAATAGAAATTTGGGTGGTAGGTTAACAGAGACCTCCGATATCATAGTGATGGGTTAACAGAAACCAAGTGCCATCGTGGTGAGTTTCTAGCAGGCGTAAATGGGAAGCTAACGACACCTTAGCCGGATCTCTCGCGCTATTTTTTCAGAAGTTGCATGCAACTCAAGCACCAATCGTACGGAAATCAACCATAATTAAACAGGAATTTGGGTGGTAGGTTATCAGAGACCTCCGATATCACAGTGGTGGGTTAACAGAAACCTAGTGCAATCGTGGTGAGTTTCTAGCAGGCATAAATGAGAAGCTAACGACACCTTAGCCGGATCTCTCGCGCTATTTTTGCAGAAGTTGCATGCAACTCAAGCACCAATCGTAAGGAAATCAACCATAATTAAATAGAAATTTGGTGGGTAGGTTCACAGAGACCCCCGGTATCATAGTGGTGGGTTAACAGAAACCAAGTGCCATCGTGGTGAGTTTCTAGCAGGCGTAAATGGGAAGCTAACGACACCTTAGCCGGAACTCTCGCTTTATATTTTCAGAAGTTGCATGCAACTCAAGCATCAATCGTACGGAAATCAACCATAATTAAACAGAAATTTGGGTGGTAGGTTATCAGAGACCTCCGATATCACAGAGGTGGGTTAACAGAAACCAAGTGCCATCGTGGTGAGTTTCTAGCAGGCATAAATGGGAAGCTAACGACACCTTAGCCGGATCTCTCGCGCTATTTTTTCAGAAGTTGCATGCAACTCAAGCACCAATCGTGCGGAAATCAACCATAATTAAACAGAAATTTGGGTGGTAGGTTAACAGAGATCTCCGATATCATAGTGGTGGGTTAACAGAAACCAAGCGCCATCGTGGTGCGTTTCTAGCAGGCATAATGGGGAAGCTAACGACACCTTAGCCGGATCTCTCGCGCTATTTTTTCAGAAGTTGCATGCAACTCAAGCATCAATCGTACGGAAATCAACCATAATTAAACAGAAATTTGGGTGGTAGGTTAACAGAGACCCCCGATATCATAGTGGTGGGTTAACAGAAACCAAGTGCCATCGTGGTGAGTTTCTAGCAGGCATAAATGGGAAGCTAACGACACCTTAGCCGGATCTCTCGCGCTATTTTTTCAGAAGTTGCATGCAACTCAAGCACCAATCGTACGGAAATCAACCATAATTAAACGAAATTTTGGTGGTAGGTTAACAAAGACCCCCGATATCATAGTGGTGGGTTAACAGAAACCAAGTGCCATCATGGTGAGTTTCTAGCAGGCATAAATGGGAAGCTAACGACACCTTAGCCGGATCTGTCGCGCTATTTTTTCAGAAGTTGCATGCAACTCAAGCACCAATCGTACGGAAATCAACCATAATTAAACAGAAATTTGGGTGTTAGGTTAACTGAGACCACCGATATCATAGTGGTGGGTTAACAGAAACCAAGTGCAATCGTGACGAGTTTCTTGCAGGCATAAATGGGAAGCTAACGACCCCTTAGCCGGATCTCTCGCGCTATTTTTTCAGAAGTTGCATGCAACTCAAGCACCAATCGTACGGAAATCAACCATAATTAAACAGAAATTTGGGTGGTAGGTTATCAGAGACCTCCGATATCACAGTGGTGGGTTAACAGAAACCAAGTGCCATCGTGGTGAGTTTCTAGCAGGCATAAATGGAAAGCTAACGACCCCTTAGCCGGATTTCTCGCGCTATTTTTTCAGATGTTGCATGCAACTCAAGCACCAATCGTAGGGAAATCAACCATAATTAAACAGAAATTTGGGTGGTAGGTTATCAGAGACCTCCGATATCACAGTGGTGGGTTAACAGAAACCAAGTGCCATCGTGGTGAGTTTCTAGCAGGCATAATCGGGAAGCTAACGACACCTTAGCCGGATCTCTCGCGCTATTTTTTCAGAAGTGGCATGCAACTCAAGCATCAATCGTACGGAAATCAACCATAATTAAACAGAAATTTGGGTGGTAGGTTAACAGAGACCTCCGATATCATAGTGGTGGGTTAACAGAAACCAAGCGCCAGCGTGGTGCGTTTCTAGCAGGCATTAAGGGGAAGCTATTGACACCTTAGCCGCACCCCTTGCTTAAGTTTTCCACAAGTTGCATGCAAATCAAGCAGCAATCGTAGGGAAATCAACCATAATTAAATAGAAATTTGGGTGGTAGGTTAACAGAGACCGCCGATATCATAGTGGTGGGTTAACAGAAACCAAGTGCCATCGTGGTGAGTTTCTAGCAGGCATAAATAAGAAGCTAACGACACCTTAGCCGGATCTCTCGCGCTATTTTTTCAGTAGTTGCATGCAACTCAAGCACCAATCGTAAGGAAATCAACCATAATTAAACAAAAATTTGGGTGGTAGGTTAACAGAGACCCCCGATATCATAGTGGTGGGTTAACAGAAACCAAGTGCCATCGTGGTGAGTTTCTAGCAGGCATAAATGGGAAGCTAACGACACCTTAGCCGGATCTCTCGCGCTATTTTTTCAGAAGTTGCATGCAACTCAAGCACCAATCGTACGGAAATCAACCATTATTAAACAGAAATTGGGGTGTTAGGTTAACAGAGACCCCTGATATCATAGTGGTGGGTTAACAGAAACCAAGTGCCATCGTGGTGAGTTTCTAGCAGGCATAAATGGAAAGCTAACGACACCTTAGCCGGATCTCTCGCGCTATGTTTTCAGAAGTTGCATGCAACTCAATCACCAATCGTACGGAAATCAACCATAATTAAACATAAATTTGGGTGTTAGGTTAACAGAGACCTCCGATATCATAGTGGTGGGTTAACAGAAACCAAGTGCCATCGTGGTGAGTTTCTAGCAGGCATAAATGGGAAGCTAACGACACCTTAGCCGGATCTCTAGCGCTATCTTTTCAGAAGTTGCATGCAACTCAATCACCAATCGTAAGGAAATCAACCATAATTAAACAAAAAATTAGGTGGTAGGTTAACAGAGACCCCCGATATCATAGTGGTGGGTTAACAGAAACCAATTGCCATCGTGGTGAGTTTCTAGCAGGCATAATGGGGAAGCTAACGACACCTCAGCCGGATCTCTCGCGCTATTTTTTCAGAAGTTGCATGCAAACCAAACACCAATCGTACGGAAATCAACTATAATTAAACAAAAAATTGGGTGGTAGGTTAACAGAGACCTCCTATATCACAGTGGTGGGTTAACAGAAACCAAGTTCCATCGTGGTGGGTTTCTAGCAGGCATAAATGGGAAGCTAACGACACCTTAGCCCGATCTCTCGCGTTATTTTTTCAGAAGTTGCATGCAACTCAAGCACCAATCGATATCATAGTGGTGGGTTAACAGAAACCAAGTGCCATCGTGGTGAGTTTCTAGCAGGCATAATGGGGAAGCTAACGACACCTCAGCCGGATCTCTCGCGCTATTTTTTCAGAAGTTGCATGCAAACCAAACACCAATCGATATCATAGTGGTGGGTTAACAGAAACCAAGTGCCATCGAGGTGAGTTTCTAGCAGGCATAATGGGGAAGCTAACGACACCTCAGCCGGATCTCTCGCGCTATTTTTTCAGAAGTTGCATGCAAACCAAACACCAATCGTACGGAAATCAACTATAATTAAACAAAAAATTGGGTGGTAGGTTAACAGAGACCTCCGATATCACAGTGGTGGGTTAACAGAAACCAAGTTCCATCGTGGTGAGTTTCTAGCAGGCATTAAGGGGAAGCTATTGACACCTTAGCCGCACCCCTTGCTTAAGTATTCCACAAGTTGCATGCAAATCAAGCAGCAATCGTAGGGAAATCAACCATAATTAAATAGAAATTTGGGTGGTAGGTTAACAGATACCTCCGATATCATAGTGGTGGGTTAACAGAAACCAAGTGCCATCGTGGTGAGTTTCTAGCAGGCATAAATGGGAAGCTAACGACACCTTAGCCCGATCTCTCGCGCTATTTTTTCAGAAGTTGCATGCAACTCAAGCACCAATCGATATCATAGTGGTGGGTTAACAGAAACCAAGTGCCATCGTGGTGAGTTTCTAGCAGGCATAATGGGGAAGCTAACGACACCTCAGCCGGATCTCTCGCGCTATTTTTTCAGAAGTTGCATGCAAACCAAACACCAATCGTACGGAAATCAACTATAATTAAACAAAAAATTGGGTGGTAGGTTAACAGAGACCTCCGATATCACAGTGGTGGGTTAACAGAAACCAAGTTCCATCGTGGTGAGTTTCTAGCAGGCATTAAGGGGAAGCTATTGACACCTTAGCCGCACCCCTTGCTTAAGTTGTCCACAAGTTGCATGCAAATCAAGCAGCAATCGTAGGGAAATCAACCATAATTAAACAGAAATTTGGGTGGTAGGTTATCAGAGACCTCCGATATCACAGTGGTGGGTTAACAGAAACCAAGTGCCATCATGGTGAGTTTCTAGCAGGCATAATGGGGAAGCTAACGACAGCTCAGCCGGATCTCTCGCGCTATTTTTTCAGAAGTTGCATGCAAACCAAACACCAATCGTACGGAAATCAACTATAATTTAACAAAAAATTGGGTGGTAGGTTAACAGAGACCTCCGATATCACAGTGGTGGGTTAACAGAAACCAAGTTCCATCGTGGTGAGTTTCTAGCAGGCATTAAGGGGAAGCTATTGAAACCTTAGCCGCACCCCTTGCTTAAGTTTTCCACAAGTTGCATGCAAATCAAGCAGCAACCGTAGGGAAATCAACCATAATTAAATAGAAATTTGGGTGGTAGGTTAACAGAAACCTCCGATATCATAGTGGTGGGTTAACAGAAACCAAGTGCCATCATGGTGAGTTTCTAGCAGGCATAATGGGGAAGCTAACGACAGCTCAGCCGGATCTCTCGCGCTATTTTTTCAGAAGTTGCATGCAACTCAAGCGCCAATCGTAAGGAAATCAACCATAATTAAATAGAAATTTGGGTGGTAGGTTAACAGAGACCCCCGATATCATAGTGGTGGGTTAACACAAAGCAAGTGCCATCGTGGTGAGTTTCTAGCAGGCGTAAATGGGAAGCTAACGACACCTTAGCCGGATCTCTCGCGCTTTTTTTTCAGAAGTTGCATGCAACTCAAGCACCAATCGTACGGAAATCAACCATAATTAAACAGAAATTTGGGTGGTAGGTTATCAGAGACCTCCGATATCACAGTGGTGGGTTAACAGAAACCAAGTGCCATCGTGGTGAGTTTCTAGCAGGCATAAATGGGAAGCTAACGACACCAAAGCCGGATCTCTCGCGCTATTTTTTCAGAAGTTGCATGCAACTCAAGCACCAATCGTGCGGAAATCAACCATAATTAAACAGAAATTTGGGTGGTAGGTTAACAGAGACCTCCGATATCATAGTGGTGGGTTAACAGAAACCAAGTGCCATCATTTTGAGTTTCTAGCAGGTATAATAGGGAAGCTAACGACACCTTAGCCGGAATTCTCGCTTTATATTTTCAGAAGTTGCATGCAACTCAAGCACCAATCGTACGGAAATCAACCATAATTAAACAGAAATTTGGGTGGTAGGTTAACAGAGACCTCCGATATCATAGTGGTGGGTTAACAGAAACCAAGTGCCATCGTGGTGAGTTTCTAGCAGGTATAATAGGGAAGCTAACGACACCTTAGCCGGAACTCTCGCTTTATATTTTCAGAAGTTGCATGCAACTCAAGCACCAATCGTACGGAAATCAACCATAATTAAACAGAAATTTGGGTGGTAGGTTAACAGAGACCCCCGATATCATAGTGGTGGGTTAACAGAAACCAAGTGCCATCGTGGTGAGTTTCTAGCAGGCATAAATGGTAAGCTAACGACACCTTAGCCGGATCTCTCGCGCTATTTTTTCAGAAGTTGCATGCAACTCAAGCACCAATCGTGCGGAAATCAACCATAATTAAACAGAAATTTGGGTGGTAGGTTAACAGAGACCTCCGATATCATAGTGGTGGGTTAACAGAAACCAAGTGCCGTCATGGTGAGTTTCTAGCAGGTATAATAGGGAAGCTAACGACACCTTAGCCGGAACTCTCGCTTTATATTTTCAGAAGTTGCATGCAACTCAAGCACCAATCGTACGGAAATCAACCATAATTAAACAGAAATTTGGGTGGTAGGTTAACAGAGACCCCCGATATCATAGTGGTGGGTTAACAGAAACCAAGTGCCATCATGGTGAGTTTCTAGCAGGCATAAATGGGAAGCCAACGACACCTTAGCCGGATCTCTCGCGCTATTTTTTCAGAAATTGCATGCAACTCAAGCACCAATCGTACGGAAATCAACCATAATTAAACAGAAATTTGGGTGTTAGGTTAACACAGACCTCCGATATCATAGTGGTGGATTAACAGAAACCAAGTGCCATCATTTCGAGTTTCTAACAGGCATAAATGGGAAGCTAACGACACCTTAGCCGGATCTCTAGCGCTATTTTTTCAGAAGTTGCATGCAACTCAAGCACCAATCGTACGGAAATCAACCATAATTAAACAGAAATTTGGGTGTTAGGTTAACAGAGACCTCCGATATCATAGTGGTGGGTCAACAGAAACCAAGTGCCATCATGGTGAGTTTCTAGCAGGCATAATGGGGAAGCTAACGACAGCTCAGCCGGATCTCTCGCGCTATTTTTTCAGAAGTTGCATGCAAACCAAACACCAATCGTACGGAAACCAACTATAATTAAACAAAAAATTGGGTGGTAGGTTAACAGAGACCTACGATATCACAGTGGTGGGTTAACAGAAACCAAGTTCCATCTTGGTGAGTTTCTAGCAGGCATTAAGTGGAAGCTATTGACACCTTAGCCGCACAAGTTGCCTGCAAATCAAGCAGCAATCGTAGGGAAATCAACCATAATTAAATAGAAATTTGGGTGGTAGGTTAACAGAGACCCCCGATATCATAGTGGTGGGTTAACAGAAACCAAGTGCCATCGTGCTGAGTTTCTAGCAGGCATAAATGGGAAGCTAACGACACCTTAGCCGGATCTCTCGCGCTATTTTTTTCAGAAGTTGCATGCAACTCAATCACCAATCGTACGGAAATCAACCATAATTAAACATAAATTTGGGTGTTAGGTTAACAGAGACCTCCGATATCATAGTGGTGGATTAACAGAAACCAAGTGCCATCGTGGTGAGTTTCTAGCAGGCATAAATGGGAAGCTAACGACACCTTAGCCGGATCTCTAGCGCTATCTTTTCAGAAGTTGCATGCAACTCAATCACCAATCGTAAGGAAATCAACCATAATTAAACAAAAAATTAGGTGGTAGGTTAACAGAGACCTCCGATATCATAGTGGTGGGTTAACAGAAACCAAGTGCCATCATGGTGGGTTTCTAGCAGGCATAATGGGGAAGCTAACAACACCTTAGCCGGATCTCTCGCGCTATTTTTCCAGAAGTCGCATGCAACTCAAGCATCAATCGTACGGAAATCAACCATAATTATACAGAAATTTGGGTGGTAGGTTAACAGAGACCCCCGATATCATAGTGGTGGGTTTCTAGCAGGCATAAATGGGAAGCTAACGACACCTTAGCGGGATCTATCGCGCTATTTTTTCAGAAGTTGCATGCAACTCAAACACCAATCGTACGGAAATCAACCATTATTAAACAGAAATTTGGGTGTTAAGTTAACAGAGACCTCCGATATCATAGTGGTGGGTTAACAGAAACCAAGTCCCATCGTGGTGAGTTTCTAGCAGGCATAATGGGGAAGCTAACGACAACTCAGCCGGATCTCTCGCGCTATTTGTTCAGAAGTTGCATGCAACTCAAACACCAATCGTACGGAAATCAACCATAATTAAACAGAAATTTGGGTGTTAAGTTAACAGAGACCTCCGATATCATAGTGGTGTGTTAACAGAAACCAAGTCCCATCGTGGTGAGTTTCTAGCAGGCATAATGGGGAAGCTAACGACAACTCAGCCGGATCTCTCGCGCTATTTGTTCAGAAGTTGCATGCAAACCAAACACCAATCGTACGGAAATCAACTATAATTAAACAAAAAATTGGGTGGTAGGTTAACAGAGACCTCCTATATCACAGTGGTGGGTTAACAGAAACCAAGTTCCATCGTGGTGAGTTTCTAGCAGGCATTAAGGGGAAGCTATTGACACCTTAGCCGCACCCCTTGCTTAAGTTCTCCACAAGTTGCATGCAAATCAAGCAGCAATCGTAGGGAAATCAACCATAATTAAATAGAAATTTGGGTGGTAGGTTAACAGAGACCGCCGATATCATAGTGGTGGGTTAACAGAAACCAAGTGCCATCGTGGTGAGTTTCTAGCAGGCATAAATGGGAAGCTAACGACACCTTAGCCGGATCTCTCGCGCTATTTTTTCAGTAGTTGCATGCAACTCAAGCACCAATCGTAAGGAAATCAACCATAATTAAACAAAAATTTGGGTGTTAGGTTAACAGAGACCCCCGATATCATAGTGGTGGGTTAACAGAAACCAAGTGCCATCGTAGTGAGTTTCTAGCAGGCATAAATGGGAAGCTAACGACACCTTAGCCGGATCTCTCGCGCTATTTTTTCAGAAGTTGCATGCAACTCAAGCACCAATCGTACGGAAATCAACCATTATTACACAGAAATTTGGGTGTTAGGTTAACAGAGACCCCTGATATCATAGTGGTGGGTTAACAGAAACCAAGTTCCATCGTGGTGAGTTTCTAGCAGGCATAAATGGAAAGCTAACGACACCTTAGCCGGATCTCTCGCGCTATTTTTTCAGAAGTTGCATGCAACTCAATCACCAATCGTACGGAAATCAACCATAATTAAACATAAATTTGGGTGTTAGGTTAACAGAGACCTCCGATATCATAGTGGTGGGTTAACAGAAACCAAGTGCCATCGTGGTGAGTTTCTAGCAGGCATAAATGGGAAGCTAACGACACCTTAGCCGGATCTCAGCGCTATTTTTTCAGAAGTTGCATGCAACTCAATCACCAATCGTAAGGAAATCAACCATAATTAAACAAAAAATTAGGTGGTAGGTTAACAGAGACCCCCGATATCATAGTGGTGGGTTAACAGAAACCAAGTGCCATCGTGGTAAGTTTCTAGCAGGCATAAATGGGAAGCTAACGACACCTTAGCCGGATCTCTCTCGCTATTGTTTCAGAAGTTGCATGCAACTCAAGCACCAATCGTACGGAAATCAACCATAATTAAACAGAAATTTGGGTGTTAGGTTAACAGAGACCTCCGATATCATAGTGGTGGGTTAACAGAAACCAAGTGCCATCGTGGTGAGTTTCTAGCAGGCATAATGGGGAAGCTAACGACACCTCAGCCGGATCTCTCGTGCTATTTTTTCAGAAGTTGCATGCAAACCAAACACCAATCGTACGGAAATCAACTATAATTAAACACAAAATTGGGTGGTAGGTTAACAGAGACCTCCTATATCAAAGTGGTGGGTTAACAGAAACCAAGTTCCATCGTGGTGAGTTTCTAGCAGGCATTAAGGGGAAGCTATTGACACCTTAGCCGGATCTATCGCGCTATTTTTTCAGAAGTTGCATGCAACTCAAGCACCAATCGTAAGGAAATCAACCATAATTAAATAGAAATTTGGGTGGTAGGTTAACAGAGACCCCCGATATCATAGTGGTGGGTTAACAGAAACCAAGTGCCATCATGGTGAGTTTCTAGCAGGCGTAAATGGGAAGCTAACGACACCTTAGCCGGATCTCTCGCGCTATTTTTCAGAAGTTGCATGCAACTCAAGCACCAATCGTACGGAAATCAACCATAATTAAACAGAAATTTGGGTGGTAGGTTAACAGAGACCTCCGAATCATAGTGGTGGGTTAACAGAAACCAAGTGCCATCGTGGTGAGTTTCTAGCAGGCATAATGGGGAAGCTAACGACACCTTAGCCGGATCTCTCGCGCTATTTTTTCAGAAGTTGCATGCAACTCAAACACCCCCGATATCATAGTGGTGGGTTAACAGAAACCAAGTGCCATCGTGGTGAGTTTCTAGCAGGTATAAATGGGAAGCTAACGATACCTTAGCCGGATCTCTCGCGCTATTTTTTCAGAAGTTGCATGCAACTCAAGCACCAATCGTACGGAAATCAACCATAATCAAACAGAAATTTGGGTGGTAGGTTAACAGAGACCTCCGATATCATAGTGGTGGGTTAACAGAAACCAAGTGCCATCGTGGTGAGTTTCTAGCAGGCATAATGGGGAAGCTAACGACACGTTAGCCGGATCTCTCGCGCTATTATTTCAGAAGTTGCATGCAACTCAAGCACCAATCGTACGGAAATCAACCATAATTAAACAGAAATTTGGGTGGTAGGTTAACAGAGACCTCCGATATCATAGTGGTGGGTTAACAGAAACCAAGTGCCATCGTGGTGAGTTTCTAGCAGGCATAATGGGGAAGCTAACGACACCTTAGCCGGATCTCTCGCGCTATTTTTTCAGAAGTTGCATGCAACTCAAGCACCAATCGTACGGAAATCAACCATAATTAAACAGGAATTTGGGTGGTAGGTTAACAGAGACCCCCGATATCATAGTGGTGGGTTAACCCTTCGGAGGTGTGGTGGGGTATGTCATACCCCAGCACATGTATTTCCTTAAATATATATATGTTTTTGTTTAAGGAATACGTTATCGCTCCCAATAGCTTTCATTAACATTCAAATACAGGAGATCTGCCACGTTTTACATACCCCAGATATTTCTGTTCCATGGGACAGCCTTTCAAAGTGGGCTGGGGTATCATATTCGATCGCCATAACTTTTTATGTAATTAATGCATTACAGTGAATTTTCTTTCCTTTAAATAAATGTTATTTTTACTTTTGAAATGTAAAAACAGTTTTGAAATTGTTTAAATACAAAAAAAATTATGTTTCAGGAAACTGGAACCTCACTTTTTGGAATAATTTATATTGTCTTTTTTTATGGCTATAATATTGAATACGAAGGAAAAATTGTTATGTTTTCAAATTAACACTTTTTAAAAATTAGTTAAAGAATAATAAATCACCACAAAATATTGCTATTATTGGAATTTGGTATTTATTTGAAATTGATAGGCATGGGGTATGTCATACCCCACCACACCACTCAAGGAACTTTTAGTCACCACACCAACGAAGGGTTAACAGAAACCAAGTGCCATCATGGTGAGTTTCTAGCAGGCATAAATGGGAAGCTAACGACACCTTAGCCGGATCTCTCGCGCTATTTTTTCAGAAGTTGCATGCAACTCAAGCACCAATCGTACGGAAATCAACCATAATTAAACGAAATTGGGGTGGTAGGTTAAAAGAGACCCCTGATATCATAGTGGTGGGTTAACAGAAACCAAGTGCCATCATGGTGAGTTTCTAGCAGGCATAAATGGGAAGCTAACGACACCTTAGCCGGATCTCTCGCGCTATTTTTTCAGAAATTGCATGCAACTCAAGCACCAATCGTATGGAAATCAACCATAATTAAACAGAAGTGTTAGGTTAACAGAGACCCCTGATATCATAGTGGTGGGTTAACAGAAACCAAGTACCATCGTGGTGAGTTTCTAGCAGGCATAAATGGGAAGCTAACGATACCTTAGCCGGATCTCTAGCGCTATTTTTTCAGAAGTTGCATGCAACTCAATTACCAATCGTATGGAAATCAACCATAATTAAACAGAAATTTGGGTGTTAGGTTAACAGAGACCTCCGATATCATAGTGGTGGGTTAACAGAAACCAAGTACCATCGTGGTGAGTTTCTAGCAGGCATAAATGGGAAGCTAACGATACCTTAGCCGGATCTCTAGCGCTATTTTTTCAGAAGTTGCATGCAACTCAATTACCAATCGTAAGGAAATCAACCATAATTAAACAAAAATTTGGGAGGTAGGTTAACAGAGACCCCCGATATCATAGTGGTGGGTTAACAGAAACCAAGTGCCATCGTGGTGAGTTTCTAGCAGGCATAATGGGGAAGCTAACGACAGCTCAGCCGGATCTCTCGCGCTATTTTTTCAGAAGTTGCATGCAAACCAAACACCAATCGTACGGAAATCAACTATAATTAAACAAAAAATTGGGTGGTAGGTTAACAGAGACCTCCGATATCACAGTGGTGGGTTAACAGAAACCAAGTTTTATCGTGGTGAGTTTCTAGCAGGCATTAAGGGGAAGCTAACGACACCTTAGCCGGATCTCTCGCGCTATTTTTTCAGAAGTTGCATGCAACTCAAGCACCAATCGTACGGAAATCAACCATAATTAAACGAAATTGGGGTGGTAGGTTAAAAGAGACCCCTGATATCATAGTGGTGGGTTAACAGAAACCAAGTGCCATCATGGTGAGTTTCTAGCAGGCATAAATGGGAAGCTAACGACACCTTAGCCGGATCTCTCGCGCTATTTTTTCAGAAATTGCATGCAACTCAAGCACCAATCGTATGGAAATCAACCATAATTAAACAGAAGTGTTAGGTTAACAGAGACCCCTGATATCATAGTGGTGGGTTAACAGAAACCAAGTACCATCGTGGTGAGTTTCTAGCAGGCATAAATGGGAAGCTAACGATACCTTAGCCGGATCTCTAGCGCTATTTTTTCAGAAGTTGCATGCAACTCAATTACCAATCGTATGGAAATCAACCATAATTAAACAGAAATTTGGGTGTTAGGTTAACAGAGACCTCCGATATCATAGTGGTGGGTTAACAGAAACCAAGTACCATCGTGGTGAGTTTCTAGCAGGCATAAATGGGAAGCTAACGATACCTTAGCCGGATCTCTAGCGCTATTTTTTCAGAAGTTGCATGCAACTCAATTACCAATCGTAAGGAAATCAACCATAATTAAACAAAAATTTGGGAGGTAGGTTAACAGAGACCCCCGATATCATAGTGGTGGGTTAACAGAAACCAAGTGCCATCGTGGTGAGTTTCTAGCAGGCATAATGGGGAAGCTAACGACAGCTCAGCCGGATCTCTCGCGCTATTTTTTCAGAAGTTGCATGCAAACCAAACACCAATCGTACGGAAATCAACTATAATTAAACAAAAAATTGGGTGGTAGGTTAACAGAGACCTCCGATATCACAGTGGTGGGTTAACAGAAACCAAGTTTTATCGTGGTGAGTTTCTAGCAGGCATTAAGGGGAAGCTATTGACACCTTAGCCGCACCCCTTGCTTAAGTTTTCCACAAGTTGCATGCAAATCAAGCAGCAATTGTAGGGAAATCAACCATAATGAAATAGAAATTTGGGTGGTAGGTTAACAGAGACCGCCGATATCATAGTGGTGGGTTAACAGAAACCAAGTGTCATCGTGGTGAGTTTCTAGCAGGCATAAATGGGAAGCTAACGACATCTTAGCCGGATCTCTCGCGCTATTTTTTCAGTAGTTGCATGCAACTAAAGCACCAATCGTAAGGAAATCAACCATAATTAAACAAAAATTTGGGTGGTAGGTTAACAGAGACCCCCGATATCATAGTGGTGGGTTAACAGAAACCAAGTGCCATCGTGGTGAGTTTCTAGCAGGCATAAATGGAAAGCTAACGACACCTTAGCCGGATCTCTAGCGCTATTTTTTCAGAAGTTGCATGCAACTCAATCACCAATCGTAAGGAAATCAACCATAATTAAACAAAAAATTAGGTGGTAGGTTAACAGAGACCCCCGATATCATAGTGGTGGTTAACAGAAACCAAGTGCCATCGTGTGAGTTTCTAGCAGGCATAAATGGGAAGCTAACGACACCTTAGCCGGATCTCTCGCGCTATTTTTTCAGAAGTTGCATGCAACTCAAGCACCAATCGTACGGAAATCAACCATAATTAAACAGAAATTTGGGTGGTAGGTTAACAGAGACCTCCGATATCATAGTGGTGGGTTAACAGAAACCAAGTGCCATCGTGGTGAGTTTCTAGCAGGCATAATGGGAAAGCTAACGACACCTTAGCCGGATCTCTCGCGCTATTTTTTCAGAAGTTGCATGCAACTCAAGCACCAATCGTACGGAAATCAACCATAATTAAACAGAAATTTGGGTGTTAAGTTAACAGAGACCTCCGATATCATAGTGGTGTGTTAACAGAAACCAAGTCCCATCGTGGTGAGTTTCTAGCAGGCATAATGGGGAAGCTAACGACAACTCAGCCGGATCTCTCGCGCTATTTGTTCAGAAGTTGCATGCAAACCAAACACCAATCGTACGGAAATCAACTATAATTAAACAAAAAATTGGGTGGTAGGTTAACAGAGACCTCCTATATCACAGTGGTGGGTTAACAGAAACCAAGTTCCATCGTGGTGAGTTTCTAGCAGGCATTAAGGGGAAGCTATTGACACCTTAGCCGCACCCCTTGCTTAAGTTCTCCACAAGTTGCATGCAAATCAAGCAGCAATCGTAGGGAAATCAACCATAATTAAATAGAAATTTGGGTGGTAGGTTAACAGAGACCGCCGATATCATAGTGGTGGGTTAACAGAAACCAAGTGCCATCGTGGTGAGTTTCTAGCAGGCATAAATGGGAAGCTAACGACACCTTAGCCGGATCTCTCGCGCTATTTTTTCAGTAGTTGCATGCAACTCAAGCACCAATCGTAAGGAAATCAACCATAATTAAACAAAAATTTGGGTGTTAGGTTAACAGAGACCCCCGATATCATAGTGGTGGGTTAACAGAAACCAAGTGCCATCGTAGTGAGTTTCTAGCAGGCATAAATGGGAAGCTAACGACACCTTAGCCGGATCTCTCGCGCTATTTTTTCAGAAGTTGCATGCAACTCAAGCACCAATCGTACGGAAATCAACCATTATTACACAGAAATTTGGGTGTTAGGTTAACAGAGACCCCTGATATCATAGTGGTGGGTTAACAGAAACCAAGTTCCATCGTGGTGAGTTTCTAGCAGGCATAAATGGAAAGCTAACGACTCCTTAGCCGGATCTCTCGCGCTATTTTTTCAGAAGTTGCATGCAACTCAATCACCAATCGTACGGAAATCAACCATAATTAAACATAAATTTGGGTGTTAGGTTAACAGAGACCTCCGATATCATAGTGGTGGGTTAACAGAAACCAAGTGCCATCGTGGTGAGTTTCTAGCAGGCATAAATGGGAAGCTAACGACACCTTAGCCGGATCTCAGCGCTATTTTTTCAGAAGTTGCATGCAACTCAATCACCAATCGTAAGGAAATCAACCATAATTAAACAAAAAATTAGGTGGTAGGTTAACAGAGACCCCCGATATCATAGTGGTGGGTTAACAGAAACCAAGTGCCATCGTGGTAAGTTTCTAGCAGGCATAAATGGGAAGCTAACGACACCTTAGCCGGATCTCTCTCGCTATTGTTTCAGAAGTTGCATGCAACTCAAGCACCAATCGTACGGAAATCAACCATAATTAAACAGAAATTTGGGTGTTAGGTTAACAGAGACCTCCGATATCATAGTGGTGGGTTAACAGAAACCAAGTGCCATCGTGGTGAGTTTCTAGCAGGCATAATGGGGAAGCTAACGACACCTCAGCCGGATCTCTCGTGCTATTTTTTCAGAAGTTGCATGCAAACCAAACACCAATCGTACGAAAATCAACTATAATTAAACACAAAATTGGGTGGTAGGTTAACAGAGACCTCCTATATCAAAGTGGTGGGTTAACAGAAACCAAGTTCCATCGTGGTGAGTTTCTAGCAGGCATTAAGGGGAAGCTATTGACACCTTAGCCGGATCTATCGCGCTATTTTTTCAGAAGTTGCATGCAACTCAAGCACCAATCGTAAGGAAATCAACCATAATTAAATAGAAATTTGGGTGGTAGGTTAACAGAGACCCCCGATATCATAGTGGTGGGTTAACAGAAACCAAGTGCCATCATGGTGAGTTTCTAGCAGGCGTAAATGGGAAGCTAACGACACCTTAGCCGGATCTCTCGCGCTATTTTTCAGAAGTTGCATGCAACTCAAGCACCAATCGTACGGAAATCAACCATAATTAAACAGAAATTTGGGTGGTAGGTTAACAGAGACCTCCGAATCATAGTGGTGGGTTAACAGAAACCAAGTGCCATCGTGGTGAGTTTCTAGCAGGCATAATGGGGAAGCTAACGACACCTTAGCCGGATCTCTCGCGCTATTTTTTCAGAAGTTGCATGCAACTCAAACACCCCCGATATCATAGTGGTGGGTTAACAGAAACCAAGTGCCATCGTGGTGAGTTTCTAGCAGGTATAAATGGGAAGCTAACGATACCTTAGCCGGATCTCTCGCGCTATTTTTTCAGAAGTTGCATGCAACTCAAGCACCAATCGTACGGAAATCAACCATAATCAAACAGAAATTTGGGTGGTAGGTTAACAGAGACCTCCGATATCATAGTGGTGGGTTAACAGAAACCAAGTGCCATCGTGGTGAGTTTCTAGCAGGCATAATGGGGAAGCTAACGACACGTTAGCCGGATCTCTCGCGCTATTATTTCAGAAGTTGCATGCAACTCAAGCACCAATCGTACGGAAATCAACCATAATTAAACAGAAATTTGGGTGGTAGGTTAACAGAGACCTCCGATATCATAGTGGTGGGTTAACAGAAACCAAGTGCCATCGTGGTGAGTTTCTAGCAGGCATAATGGGGAAGCTAACGACACCTTAGCCGGATCTCTCGCGCTATTTTTTCAGAAGTTGCATGCAACTCAAGCACCAATCGTACGGAAATCAACCATAATTAAACAGGAATTTGGGTGGTAGGTTAACAGAGACCCCCGATATCATAGTGGTGGGTTAACAGAAACCAAGTGCCATCATGGTGAGTTTCTAGCAGGCATAAATGGGAAGCTAACGACACCTTAGCCGGATCTCTCGCGCTATTTTTTCAGAAGTTGCATGCAACTCAAGCACCAATCGTACGGAAATCAACCATAATTAAACGAAATTGGGGTGGTAGGTTAAAAGAGACCCCTGATATCATAGTGGTGGGTTAACAGAAACCAAGTGCCATCATGGTGAGTTTCTAGCAGGCATAAATGGGAAGCTAACGACACCTTAGCCGGATCTCTCGCGCTATTTTTTCAGAAATTGCATGCAACTCAAGCACCAATCGTATGGAAATCAACCATAATTAAACAGAAGTGTTAGGTTAACAGAGACCCTTGATATCATAGTGGTGGGTTAACAGAAACCAAGTACCATCGTGGTGAGTTTCTAGCAGGCATAAATGGGAAGCTAACGATACCTTAGCCGGATCTCTAGCGCTATTTTTTCAGAAGTTGCATGCAACTCAATTACCAATCGTATGGAAATCAACCATAATTAAACAGAAATTTGGGTGTTAGGTTAACAGAGACCTCCGATATCATAGTGGTGGGTTAACAGAAACCAAGTACCATCGTGGTGAGTTTCTAGCAGGCATAAATGGGAAGCTAACGATACCTTAGCCGGATCTCTAGCGCTATTTTTTCAGAAGTTGCATGCAACTCAATTACCAATCGTAAGGAAATCAACCATAATTAAACAAAAATTTGGGAGGTAGGTTAACAGAGACCCCCGATATCATAGTGGTGGGTTAACAGAAACCAAGTGCCATCGTGGTGAGTTTCTAGCAGGCATAATGGGGAAGCTAACGACAGCTCAGCCGGATCTCTCGCGCTATTTTTTCAGAAGTTGCATGCAAACCAAACACCAATCGTACGGAAATCAACTATAATTAAACAAAAAATTGGGTGGTAGGTTAACAGAGACCTCCGATATCACAGTGGTGGGTTAACAGAAACCAAGTTTTATCGTGGTGAGTTTCTAGCAGGCATTAAGGGGAAGCTATTGACACCTTAGCCGCACCCCTTGCTTAAGTTTTCCACAAGTTGCATGCAAATCAAGCAGCAATCGTAGGGAAATCAACCATAATGAAATAGAAATTTGGGTGGTAGGTTAACAGAGACCGCCGATATCATAGTGGTGGGTTAACAGAAACCAAGTGTCATCGTGGTGAGTTTCTAGCAGGCATAAATGGGAAGCTAACGACATCTTAGCCGGATCTCTCGCGCTATTTTTTCAGTAGTTGCATGCAACTAAAGCACCAATCGTAAGGAAATCAACCATAATTAAACAAAAATTTGGGTGGTAGGTTAACAGAGACCCCCGATATCATAGTGGTGGGTTAACAGAAACCAAGTGCCATCGTGGTGAGTTTCTAGCAGGCATAAATGGAAAGCTAACGACACCTTAGCCGGATCTCTAGCGCTATTTTTTCAGAAGTTGCATGCAACTCAATCACCAATCGTAAGGAAATCAACCATAATTAAACAAAAAATTAGGTGGTAGGTTAACAGAGACCCCCGATATCATAGTGGTGGTTAACAGAAACCAAGTGCCATCGTGTGAGTTTCTAGCAGGCATAAATGGGAAGCTAACGACACCTTAGCCGGATCTCTCGCGCTATTTTTTCAGAAGTTGCATGCAACTCAAGCACCAATCGTACGGAAATCAACCATAATTAAACAGAAATTTGGGTGGTAGGTTAACAGAGACCTCCGATATCATAGTGGTGGGTTAACAGAAACCAAGTGCCATCGTGGTGAGTTTCTAGCAGGCATAATGGGAAAGCTAACGACACCTTAGCCGGATCTCTCGCGCTATTTTTTCAGAAGTTGCATGCAACTCAAGCACCAATCGTACGGAAATCAACCATAATTAAACAGAGACTTGGGTGGTAGGTTAACAGAGACCTCCGATATCATAGTGGTGGGCTAACAGAAACCAAGTGCCATCGTGGTGAGTTTCTAGCAGGCATTAAGGGGAAGCTAACGACACCTTAGCCGGATCTCTCGCGCTATTTTTTCAGAAGTTGCATGCAACTCAAGCACCAATCGTAGGAAATCAACCATAATTAAACGAAATTTTGGTGGTAGGTTAACAAAGACCCCCGATATCATAGTGGTGGGTTAACAGAAACCAAGTGCCATCATGGTGAGTTTCTAGCAGGCATAAATGGGAAGCTAACGACACCTTAGCCGGATCTCTCGCGCTATTTTTTCAGAAGTTGCATGCAACTCAAGCACCAATCGTACGGAAATCAACCATAATTAAACAGAAATTTGGGTATTAGGTTAACTGAGACCACCGATATCATAGTGGTGGGTTAACAGAATCCAAGTGCCATCGTGGTGAGTTTCAAGCAGGCATAAATGGGAAGCTAACGACACCTTAGCCGGATCTCTAGCGCTATTTTTTCAGAAGTTGCATGCAACTTAATCACCAATCGTAAGGAAATCAACCATAATTAAACAAAAATTTGGGTGGTAGGTTAACAGAGACCCCCCATATCATAGTGGTGGGTTAACAGAAACCAAGTGCAATCGTGGTGAGTTTCTAGCAGGCATAAATGGGAAGCTAACGACCCCTTAGCCGGATCTCTCGCGCTATTTTTTCAGAAGTTGCATGCAACTCAAGCACCAATCGTACGGAAATCAACCATAATTAAACAGAAATTTGGGTGGTAGGTTAACAGAGACCCCCGATATCATAGTGGTGGGTTAACAGAAACCAAGTGCCATCGTGGTGAGTTTCTAGCAGGCATAAATGGGAAGCTAACGACACCTTAGCCGGATATCTCGCGCTATTTTTTCAGAAGTTGCATGCAACTCAAGCACCAATCGTACGGAAATCAACCATAATTAAACAGAAATTTGGGTGGTAGGTTAACAGAGACCTCCGATATCATAGTGGTGGGTTAACAGAAACCAAGCGCCATCGTGGTGCGTTTCTAGCAGGCATTAAGGGGAAGCTATTGACACCTTAGCCGCACCCCTTGCTTAAGTTTCCCACAAGTTCAATGCAAATCAAGCAGCAATCGTAGGGAAATCAACCATAATTAAATAGAAATTTGGGTGGTAGGTTAACAGAGACCTCCGATATCATAGTGGTGGGTTAACAGAAACCAAGTGCCATCGTGGTGAGTTTCTAGCAGGTATAATAGGGAAGCTAACGACACCTTAGCCGGAACTCTCGCTTTATATTTTCAGAAGTTGCATGCAACTCAAGCACCAATCGTACGGAAATCAACCATAATTAAACAGAAATTTGGGTGGTAGGTTAACAGAGACCCCCGATATCATAGTGGTGGGTTAACAGAAACCAAGTGCCATCATGGTGAGTTTCTAGCAGGCATAAATGGGAAGCTAACGACACCTTATCCGGATCTCTCGCGCTATTTTTTTAGAAATTGCATGCAACTCAAGCACCAATCGTACGGAAATCAACCATAATTAAACAGAAATTTGGGTGGTAGGTTAACAGAGACCCCCGATATCATAGTGGTGGGTTAACAGAAACCAAGTGCCATCGTGGTGAGTTTCTAGCAGGCATAAATGGGAAGCTAACGACACCTTAGCGGGATATCTCGCGCTATTTTTTCAGAAGTTGCATGCAACTCAAGCACCAATCGTACGGAAATCAACCATAATTAAACAGAAATTTGGGTGGTAGGTTAACAGAGACCTCCGATATCATAGTGGTGGGTTAACAGAAACCAAGCGCCATCGTGGTGCGTTTCTAGCAGGCATTAAGGGGAAGCTATTGACACCCTAGCCGCACCCCTTGCTTAAGTTTCCCACAAGTTCAATGCAAATCAAGCAGCAATCGTAGGGAAATCAACCATAATTAAATAGAAATTTGGGTGGTAGGTTAACAGAGACCTCCGATATCATAGTGGTGGGTTAACAGAAACCAAGTGCCATCGTGGTGAGTTTCTAGCAGGTATAATAGGGAAGCTAACGACACCTTAGCCGGAACTCTCGCTTTATATTTTCAGAAGTTGCATGCAACTCAAGCACCAATCGTACGGAAATCAACCATAATTAAACAGAAATTTGGGTGGTAGGTTAACAGAGACCCCCGTTATCATAGTGGTGGGTTAACAGAAACCAAGTGCCATCATGGTGAGTTTCTAGCAGGCATAAATGGGAAGCTAACGACACCTTAGCCGGATCTCTCGCGCTATTTTTTCAGAAGTTGCATGCAACTCAAGCACCAATCGTACGGAAATCAACCATAATTAAAGAGGAATTTGGGTGTTAGGTTAACTGAGACCACCGATATCATAGTGGTGGGTTAACAGAATCTAAGTGCCCTCGTGGTGAGCTTCAAGCAGGCATAAATGGGAAGCCAACGACACCTTAGCCGGATCTCTAGCGCTATTTTTTCAGAAGTTGCATGCAACTCAATCACCAATCGTAAGGAAATCAACCATAATTAAACAAAAATTTGGGTGGTAGGTTAACAGAGACCCCCCATATCATAGTGGTGGGTTAACAGAAACCAAGTGCAATCGTGGTGAGTTTCTAGCAGGCATAAATGGGAAGCTAACGACCCCTTAGCCGGATCTCTCGCGCTATTTTTTCAGAAGTTGCATGCAACTCAAGCACCAATCGTACGGAAATCAACCATAATTAAACAGAAATTTGGGTGGTAGGTTATCAGAGACCTCCGATATCACAGTGGTGGGTTAACAGAAACCAAGTGCCATCGTGGTGAGTTTCTAGCAGGCATAAATGGGAAGCTAACGACCCCTTAGCCGGATCTCTCGCGCTATTTTTTCAGAAGTTGCATGCAACTCAAGCACCAATCGTACGGAAATCAACCATAATTAAACAGAAATTTGGGTGGTAGGTTATCAGAGACCTCCGATATCACAGTGGTGGGTTAACAGAAACCAAGTGCCATCGTGGTGAGTTTCTAGCAGGCATAATGGGGAAGCTAACGACACCTTAGCCGGATCTCTCGCGCTATTTTTTCAGAAGTGGCATGCAACTCAAGCATCAATCGTACGGAAGTCAACCATAATTAAACAGAAATTTGGGTGGTAGGTTAACAGAGACCCCCGATATCATAGTGGTGGGTTAACAGAAACCAAGTGCCATCGTGGTGAGTTTCTAGCAGGCATAAATGGGAAGCTAACGACACCTTAGCCGGATATCTCGCGCTATTTTTTCAGAAGTTGCATGCAACTCAAGCACCAATCGTACGGAAATCAACCATAATTAAACAGAAATTTGGGTGGTAGGTTAACAGAGACCTCCGATATCATAGTGGTAGGTTACCAGAAACCAAGCGCCATCGTGGTGCGTTTCTAGCAGGCATTAAGGGGAAGCTATTGACACCTTAGCCGCACCCCTTGCTTAAGTTTCCCACAAGTTCAATGCAAATCAAGCAGCAATCGTAGGGAAATCAACTATAATTAAATAGAAATTTGGGTGGTAGGTTAACAGAGACCTCCGATATCATAGTGGTGGGTTAACAGAAACCAAGTGCCATCGTGGTGAGTTTCTAGCAGGTATAATAGGGAAGCTAACGACATCTTAGCCGGAACCCTCGCTTTATATTTTCAGAAGTTGCATGCAATTCAAGCACCAATCGTACGGAAATCAACCATAATTAAACAGAAATTTGGGTGGTAGGTTAACAGAGACCCCCGATATCATAGTGGTGGGTTAACAGAAACCAAGTGCCATCATGGTGAGTTTCTAGCAGGCATAAATGGGAAGCTAACGACACCTTAGCCGGATCTCTCGCGCTATTTTTTCAGAAATTGCTTGCAACTCAAGCACCAATCGTACGGAAATCAACCATAATTAAACAGAAATTTGGGTGGTAGGTTAACAGAGACCCCCGATATCATAGTGGTGGGTTAACAGAAACCAAGTGCCATCGTGGTGAGTTTCTAGCAGGCATAAATGGGAAGCTAACGACACCTTAGCCGGATCTCTCGCGCTATTTTTTCAGAAGTTGCATGCAACTCAAGCACCAATCGTACGGAAATCAACCATAATTAAACAGAAATTTGGGTGGTAGGTTAACAGAGACCTCCGATATCATAGTGGTGGGTTAACAGAAACCAAGCGCCATTGTGGTGCGTTTCTAGCAGGCATTAAGGGGAAGCTATTGACACCTTAGCCGCACCCCTTGCTTAAGTTTTCCACAAGTTGCATGCAAATCAAGCTGCAATCGTAAGGAAATCAACCATAATTAACCTTCATCTCCTCCTCTAAAAAACTTACGTTTCCTACCCTCGTGTGTGACTTTTCACACATATGGAATTTGTATGTATTTTGTGCCAATAAAATAATTATTGGTAGGAAAAAGATATTTATTTTTATTTTTTCTTATATAAGTTTATCTGCAATACATTTTAAACAAACATTGCGGTTATGAGTTCGCTGACAGACGCCATTTTGGCAGTAACAACATATAGTCTTATGAGTGTAGTTTTTATATTTTGATTTCTCATTGTAGCATATGTGGCATCTAGCCTTTCCTTGAGTAGTCGGTGGAACACTTTTATATCTTTTTCGAGTAGTTTCGAGCGATGGTGGTGACCTCTCGCGAGGCTCTGGAGATTCACAAGGCTGTGTCGGCGCTGCGGTCTGTGCTAACTAACTGCTAGAACAAGGCATTGAATCATTTTGTGGATCTCCCTTAATGCTGAAAAGTAAAGATACTGTTGGTTTTGTTCGTGGTACTCCTTTTCTTATTATCATGTAAGGTCTCGCTAGAGATATTCCAAGCTCCCGCAAAAAAACTCGCCGCATTGTTTTTTTGTTTTTTTGCCAATTTGGATTTATATCTTTGAAGATAATGAACGCGTTCAGAGCAGAAATGTCGATCATGTTTGAGAATACAGCCATCGGCCATCGATTTGTTTTTCTTTTACAGCTGTATAAATGAATTGGCAACTAATGAAATATTAATGATTAGCTTGGACAGTAACCTTTTGTTTTGTTATAATACTGAATAATTTCCGGCAATTTTTTTCCATCCGATTGAACAGCATTCGAAGTATGCATTGTACTTTGTAGAACTACGCATTTGTCTCTTCTGCCCACGTATGATACAAGGGCTGTATTTTCGGTAAATGCAAATGTTGATTGGAACAAAGGGACCTTTTTGCATTGGAGAGGTTTTGGCGGAATGCTCCTTTTGTTTTTTCGCATTGTACCCACCATTGTCAGACCTTGAGATAACAATTTTTGACCCAGATTGTAAGAACCCATGAACCAAATCAAGAACAACACGTTCACCTTGATTTTTTCCTGCTGTACCACCACTTGGTTTACCTAAGTACGGTTGAATTCTCCAAACGTAGCAAGTTTCAGAGCAAACCAATAGCCAGAATTTTATACCATATCTATCAGGTTTAGAAGGCATGTATTGGCGAAACTTGCATCTTCCACGAAAACCAAGTAATTGCTCATCAATTGTAACGCAATCGGAGGGATTGAAATAATCAGCTAAAAGTCCGGACCATTTATCAAATATTTCCCGAATTGGAGCAAACTTGTCTGTAGAACTTTCCTGTCGTCGGCTCATAACATTATCAAATCGAATAACTCGGGTTAAGTATTCAAATGTCTTCCTCGACATTATCGCTCTGAAAATATGCCGTCCATATTCACTATCAAATAAATCTAGCATGGTTTCATTTTTGGATCTAAATAAAATTGGTTGTTAGAAAATCAGTACAATTATTTCAGGACATAATCATAAAAACAAATAACACACCTGTACACTCCAGCCAAAATAAGAACAGCAATATATGCATTTAACAAACTTGAATCAATTTCTAAGAACTTCTCACCACATTTTGCAGTTGCGTATGCGTTCGACCATTTTAAAATTACATTTTCAATTGGTGGTGGAAAGAACAATAAAAATGCATCTTTGATGCCAGCAATACGTGTTCTTGCATACCTTGTTGTACCTGGTCGCAAATTTATGACATTTTCAGTTCGTAGCCTTCCGGTTCTATCTTGCACTGGTTGCGTTTTCCACACCATACCGTCCTTTGAAACGAATAATGGATCGCCTACCCCTTCCACTGATTCAGTCCTTATTGGTCTTTCCACTTCATCAAATTCTTCACATTCAGAATCACTCCCACTTCTAATAAGATCAACACTTTCTTCCGGTGAATAATTTTCATCATCATCCGAAAGATCATTATCGGAAAGGTCTTCATCTGAATCATTCAAAATGTTCTCCAGCTCTTCGTCGGTAAGATATTTGGGTTTATCCATGTTTTATTTTTAAATTGTTTCAAAACTTAGAAAAAATGCGCGAGCGAAATTACAAATAAAATTAAATGAATTCAGCCTGGCACACTCCAAGAAAATAGCACACTGACCAACTTTTTTATTTCTCTGGTAAACATGCTTATTGTATCAGCTTGTTTCTTTTTTCATGATCAGACATGTACGCTTGTCAGTTTATATATACGCATACATACATACATATAAATGTGATCAGAAAAATTCACATACATATACATCTATGTACATATGTTCATACATGCATTGAAAGCACAACAAGCGAATTTCTATAGAAAAATACATACAGTCGCCTTATGTGTGAAAAGTCACACATAAGGGTAAGAAACGTAAGTTTTGAAATATTTCGCAAACGAATAATAATTTTGCATCGAATTTCAGATTTTTTATAAAGTATTGATTAGATGGGAATTGTCAAGAAGTTTTATGAAATTCGTTTAAAAAATACGTTGAAATAATTATTGACAAATTTTTTTTTGTGTGACTTTTCACACAAGGAGGGGATGAAGGTTAAACAAAAAATTGGGTGGTAGGTTAACAGAGACCTCCTATATCACAGTGGTGGGTTAACAGAAACCAAGTGCCATCGTGGTGAGTTTCTAGCAGGCGTAAATGGGAACCTTAGCCACCTTAGCCGCACCCCTTGCTTTAGTTTTCCACAAGTTGCATGCAACTCAAGCACCAATCGTACGGAAATCAACCATAATTAAACAGGAATTTGGGTGGTAGGTTATCAGAGACCTCCGATATCACAGTGGTGGGTTAACAGAAACCTAGTGCAATCGTGGTGAGTTTCTAGCAGGCATAAATGAGAAGCTAACGACACCTTAGCCGGATCTCTCGCGCTATTTTTTCAGAAGTTGCATGCAACTCAAGCACCAATCGTAAGGAAATCAACCATAATTAAATAGAAATTTGGGTGGTAGGTTAACAGAGACCCCCGATATCATAGTGGTGGGTTAACAGAAACCAAGTGCCATCGTGGTGAGTTTCTAGCAGGCGTAAATGGGAAGCTAACGACACCTTAGCCGGATCTCGCGCGCTATTTTTTCAGAAGTTGCATGCAACTCAAGCACCAATCGTACGGAAATCAACCATAATTAAACAGGAATTTGGGTGGTAGGTTATCAGAGACCTCCGATATCACAGTGGTGGGTTAACAGAAACCTAGTGCAATCGTGGTGAGTTTCTAGCAGGCATAAATGAGAAGCTAACGACACCTTAGCCGGATCTCTCGCGCTATTTTTTCAGAAGTTGCATGCAACTCAAGCACCAATCGTAAGGAAATCAACCATAATTAAATAGAAATTTGGGTGGTAGGTTAACAGAGACCCCCGATATCATAGTGGTGGGTTAACAGAAACCAAGTGCCATCGTGGTGAGTTTCTAGCAGGCGTAAATGGGAAGCTAACGACACCATAGCCGGATCTCTCGCGCTATTTTTTCAGAAGTTGCATGCAACTCAAGCATCAATCGTACGGAAATCAACCATAATTAAACAGAAATTTGGGGTGGTAGGTTATCAGAGACCTCCGATATCACAGTGGTGGGTTAACAGAAACCAAGTGCCATCGTGGTGAGTTTCTAGCAGGCATAAATGGGAAGCTAACGACACCTTAGCCGGATCTCTCGCGCTATTTTTTCAGAAGTTGCATGCAACTCAAGCACCAATCGTATGGAAATCAACCATAATTAAACAGAAATTTGGGTGGTAGGTTAACAGAGATCTCCGATATCATAGTGGTGGGTTAACAGAAACCAAGCGCCATCGTGGTGCGTTTCTAGCAGGCATAATGGGGAAGCTAACGACACCTTAGCCGGATCTCTCGCGCTATTTTTTCAGAAGTTGCATGCAACTCAAGCATCAATCGTACGGAAATCAACCATAATTAAACAGAAATTTGGGTGGTAGGTTAACAGAGACCCCCGATATCATAGTGGTGGGTTAACAGAAACCAAGTGCCATCGTGGTGAGTTTCTAGCAGGCATAAATGGGAAGCTAACGACACCTTAGCCGGATCTCTCGCGCTATTTTTTCAGAAGTTGCATGCAACTCAAGCACCAATCGTACGGAAATCAACCATAATTAAACGAAATTTTGGTGGTAGGTTAACAAAGACCCCCGATATCATAGTGGTGGGTTAACAGAAACCAAGTGCCATCATGGTGAGTTTCTAGCAGGCATAAATGGGAAGCTAACGACACCTTAGCCGGATCTCTCGCGCTATTTTTTCAGAAGTTGCATGCAACTCAAGCACCAATCGTACGGAAATCAACCATAATTAAACAGAAATTTGGGTGTTAGGTTAACTGAGACCACCGATATCATAGTGGTGGGTTAACAGAATCCAAGTGCCATCGTGGTGAGTTTCAAGCAGGCATAAATGGGAAGCTAGCGACACCTTAGTCGGATCTCTAGCGCTATTTTTTCAGAAGTTGCATGCAACTCAATCACCAATCGTAAGGAAATCAACCATAATTAAACAAAAATTTGGGTGGTAGGTTAACAGAGACCTCCGATATCATAGTGGTGGGTTAACAGAAACCAAGTGCCATCGTGGTGAGTTTCTAGCAGGCATAAATGGGGAAGCTAACGACACCTTAGCCGGATCTCTAGCGCTATTTTTTCAGAAGTTGCATGCAACTCAAGCAACAATCGTACGGAAATCAACCATAATTAAACAGAAATTTGGGTGTTAGGTTAACAGAGACCTCCGATATCATAGTGGTGGGTTAACAGAAACCAAGTGCCATCTTGGTGAGTTTCTAGCAGGCATAATGGGGAAGCTAACGACACCTTAGCCGGATCTCTCGCGCTATTTTTTCAGAAGTGGCATGCAACTCAAGCATCAATCGTACGGAAATCAACCATAATTAAACAGAAATTTGGGTGGTAGGTTAACAGAGACCTCCGATATCACAGTGGTGGGTTAACAGAAACCAAGTGCCATCGTGGTGAGTTTCTAGCAGGCATAATGGGGAAGCTAACGACACCTTAGCCGGATCTCTCGCGCTATTTTTTCAGAAGTGGCATGCAACTCAAGCACCAATCGTACGGAAATCAACCATAATTAAACAGAAATTTGGGTGGTAGGTTAAAAGAGACCTCCGATATCATAGTGGTGGGTTAACAGAAACCAAGCGCCATCGTGGTGCGTTTCTAGCAGGCAATAAGGGGAAGCTATTGACACCTTAGCCGCACCCCTTGCTTAAGTTTCCCACAAGTTCAATGCAAATCAAGCAGCAATCGTAGGGAAATCAACCATAATTAAATAGAAATTTGGGTGGTAGGTTAACAGAGACCTCCGATATCATAGTGGTGGGTTAACAGAAACCAAGTGCCATCGTGGTGAGTTTCTAGCAGGTATAATAGGGAAGCCAACGACACCTTAGCCGGAACTCTCGCTTTATATTTTCAGAAGTTGCATGCAACTCAAGCACCAATCGTACGGAAATCAACCATAATTAAACAGAAATTTGGGTGGTAGGTTAACAGAGACCCCCGATATCATAGTGGTGGGTTAACAGAAACCAAGTGCCATCATGGTGAGTTTCTAGCAGGCATAAATGGGAAGCTAACGACACCTTAGCCGGATCTCTCGCGCTATTTTTTCAGAAATTGCATGCAACTCAAGCACCAATCGTACGGAAATCAACCATAATTAAACAGAAATTTGGGTGTTAGGTTAACAGAGACCTCCGATATCATAGTGGTGGGTTAACAGAAACCAAGTGCCATCGTGGTGAGTTTCTAGCAGGCATAAATGGAAAGCTAACGACACCTTAGCCGGATCTCTAGCGCTATTTTTTCAGAAGTTGCATGCAACTCAAGCAACAATCGTACGGAAATCAACCATAATTAAACAGAAATTTGGGTGTTAGGTTAACAGAGACCTCCGATATCATAGTGGTGGGTTAACAGAAACCAAGTGCCATCTTGGTGAGTTTCTAGCAGGCATAATGGGGAAGCTAACGACAGCTCAGCCGGATCTCTCGCGCTATTTTTTCAGAAGTTGCATGCAAACCAAACACCAATCGTACGGAAATCAACTATAATTAAACAAAAAATTGGGTGGTAGGTTAACAGAGACCTCCGATATCACAGTGGCGGGTTAACAGAAACCAAGTTCCATCGTGGTGAGTTTCTAGCAGGCATTAAGGGGAAGCTATTGACACCTTAGCCGGATCTCTCGCGCTATTTTTTCAGAAGTTGCATGCAACTCAAGCACCAATCGTGCGGAAATCAACCATAATTAAACAGAAATTTGGGTGTTAGGTTAACTGAGACCACCGATATCATAGTGGTGGGTTAACAGAATCCAAGTGCCATCGTGGTGCGTTTCTAGCAGGCATTAAGGGGAAGCTATTGACACCTTAGCCGCACCCCTTGCTTAAGTTTTCCACAAGTTGCATGCAAATCAAGCTGCAATCGTAAGGAAATCAACCATAATTAAACAAAAAATTGGGTGGTAGGTTAACAGAGACCTCCTATATCACAGTGGTGGGTTAACAGAAACCAAGTTCCATCGTGGTAAGTTTCTAGCAGGCATTAACGGGAAGCTATTGACACCTTAGCCGCACCCCTTGCTTTAGTTTTCCACAAGTTGCATGCAAATCAAGCGGCAATCGTAGGGAAATCAACCATAATTAAATAGAAATTTGGGTGGTAGGTTAACAGAGACCTCCGATATCATAGTGATGGGTTAACAGAAACCAAGTGCCATCGTGGTGAGTTTCTAGCAGGCGTAAATGGGAAGCTAACGACACCTTAGCCGGATCTCTCGCGCTATTTTTTCAGAAGTTGCATGCAACTCAAGCACCAATCGTACGGAAATCAACCATAATTAAACAGGAATTTGGGTGGTAGGTTATCAGAGACCTCCGATATCACATTGGTGGGTTAACAGAAACCTAGTGCAATCGTGGTGAGTTTCTAGCAGGCATAAATGAGAAGCTAACGACACCTTAGCCGGATCTCTCGCGCTATTTTTTCAGAAGTTGCATGCAACTCAAGCACCAATCGTGCGGAAATCAACCATAATTAAACAGAAATTTGGGTGGTAGGTTAACAGAGATCTCCGATATCATAGTGGTGGGTTAACAGAAACCAAGCGCCATCGTGGTGCGTTTCTAGCAGGCATAATGGGGAAGCTAACGACACCTTAGCCGGATCTCTCGCGCTATTTTTTCAGAAGTTGCATGCAACTCAAGCATCAATCGTACGGAACATCAACCATAATTAAACAGAAATTTGGGTGGTAGGTTAACAGAGACCCCCGATATCATAGTGGTGGGTTAACAGAAACCAAGTGCCATCGTGGTGAGTTTCTAGCAGGCATAAATGGGAAGCTAACGACACCTTAGCCGGATCTCTCGCGCTATTTTTTCAGAAGTTGCATGCAACTCAAGCACCAATCGTACGGAAATCAACCATAATTAAACGAAATTTTGGTGGTAGGTTAACAAAGACCCCCGATATCATAGTGGTGGGTTAACAGAAACCAAGTGCCATCATGGTGAGTTTCTAGCAGGCATAAATGGGAAGCTAACGACACCTTAGCCGGATCTCTCGCGCTATTTTTTCAGAAGTTGCATGCAACTCAAGCACCAATCGTACGGAAATCAACCATAATTAAACAGAAATTTGGGTGTTAGGTTAACTGAGACCACCGATATCATAGTGGTGGGTTAACAGAATCCAAGTGCTATCGTGGTGAGTTTCAAGCAGGCATAAATGGGAAGCTAGCGACACCTTAGTCGGATCTCTAGCGCTATTTGTTCAGAAGTTGCATGCAACTCAATCACCAATCGTAAGGAAATCAACCATAATTAAACAAAAATTTGGGTGGTAGGTTAACAGAGACCCCCCATATCATAGTGGTGGGTTAACAGAAACCAAGTGCAATCGTGGTGAGTTTCTAGCAGGCATAAATGGGAAGCTAACGACCCCTTAGCCGGATCTCTCGCGCTATTTTTTCAGAAGTTGCATGCAACTCAAGCACCAATCGTACGGAAATCAACCATAATTAAACAGAAATTTGGGTGGTAGGTTATCAGAGACCTCCGATATCACAGTGGTGGGTTAACAGAAACCAAGTGCCATCGTGGTGAGTTTCTAGCAGGCATAAATGGAAAGCTAACGACCCCTTAGCCGGATTTCTCGCGCTATTTTTTCAGAAGTTGCATGCAACTCAAGCACCAATCGTACGGAAATCAACCATAATTAAACAGAAATTTGGGTGGTAGGTTATCAGAGACCTCCGATATCACAGTGGTGGGTTAACAGAAACCAAGTGCCATCGTGGTGAGTTTCTAGCAGGCATAATGGGGAAGCTAACGACACCTTAGCCGGATCTCTCGCGCTATTTTTTCAGAAGTTGCATGCAACTCAAACACCAATCGTACGGAAATCAACGATAATTAAACAGAAATTTGGGTGTTAGGTTAAAAGAGACCCCCGATATCATAGTGGTGGGTTAACAGAAACCAAGTGCCATCGTGGTGAGTTTCTAGCAGGCATAAATGGGAAGCTAACGACACCTTAGCCGGATCTCTCGCGCTATTTTTTCAGAAGTTGCATGCAACTCAAGCATCAATCGTACGGAAATCAACCATAATTAAACAGAAATTTGGGTGGTAGGTTAACAGAGACCTCCGATATCATAGTAGGGTGGGTTAACAGAAACCAAGCGCCATCGTGGTGCGTTTCTAGCAGGCATTAAGGGAAGCTATTGACACCTTAGCCGCACCCCCTTGCTTAAGTTTCCCACAAGGTTCAATGCAAATCAAGCAGCAATCGTAGGGAAATCAACCATAATTAAATAGAAATTTGGGTGGTAGGTTAACAGAGACCTCCGATATCATAGTGGTGGGTTAACAGAAACCAAGGTGCCATCGTGGTGAGTTTCTAGCAGGTATAATAGGGAAGCCAACGACACCTTAGCCGGAACTCTCGCTTTATATTTTCAGAAGTTGCATGGCAACTCAAGCACCAATCGTACGGAAATCGACCATAATTAAACAGAAATTTGGGTGGGTAGGTTAACAGAGACCCCCGATATCATAGTGGTGGGTTAACAGAAACCAAGTGCCACCATGGTGAGTTTCTAGCAGGCATAAATGGGAGAGCTAACGACACCTTAGCCGGATCTCTCGCGCTATTTTTTCAGAAATTGCATGCAACTCAAGCACCAATCGTACGGAAATCAACCATAATTAAACAGAAATTTGGGTGTAAGGTTAACCAGAGACCTCCGATATCATAGTGGTGGGTTAACAGAAACCAAGTGCCATCATGGTGAGTTTCTAGCAGGCATAAATGGGAAGCTAACGACACCTTAGCCGGATCTCTAGCGCTATTTTTTCAGAAGTTGCATGCAACTCAAGCAACAATCGTACGGAAATCAACCATAATTAAACAGAAATTTGGGTGTTAGGTTAACAGAGACCTCCGATATCATAGTGGTGGGTTAACAGAAACCAAGTGCCATCATGGTGAGTTTCTAGCAGGCATAATGGGGAAGCTAACGACAGCTCAGCCGGATCTCTCGCGCTATTTTTTCACAGAAGTTGCATGCAAACCAAACACCAATCGTACGGAAAATCAACTATAATTAAACAAAAAATTGGGTGGTAGGTTAACAGAGACCTCCGATATCACAGTGGCGGGTTAACAGAAACCAAGTTCCATCGTGGTGAGTTTCTAGCAGGCATTAAGGGGAAGCTATTGACACCTTAGCCGGATCTCTCGCGCTATTTTTTCAGAAGTTGCATGCAACTCAAGCACCAATCGTGCGGGAAACTCAACCATAATTAAACAGAAATTTGGGGTGTTAGGTTAACTGAGACCACCGATATCATAGTGGTGGGTTAACAGAATCCAAGTGCCATCGTGGTGCGTTTCTAGCAGGCATTAAGGGGAAGCTATTGAGCACCTTAGCCGCACCCCTTGCTTAAGTTTTCCACAAGTTGCATGCAAATCAAGCTGCCAATCGTAAGGAAATCAACCATAATTAAACAAAAAATTGGGTGGGTAGGTTAACAGAGACCCTCCTATATCACAGTGGTGGGTTAACAGAAACCAAGTTCCATCGTGGTAAAGTTTCTAGCAGGCATTAACGGGAAGCTATTGACACCTTAGCCGCACCCCTTGCTTTAGTTTTCCACAAGTTGCATGCAAATCAAGCGGCAATCGTAGGGAAATCAACCATAATTAAATAGTAAATTTGGGTGGTAGGTTAACAGAGACCTCCGATATCATAGTGATGGGGTTAACAGAAACCAGGTGCCATCGTGGGTGAGTTTCTAGCAGGCGTAAATGGGAAGCTAACGACACCTTAGCCGGATCTCTCGCGCTATTTTTTCAGAAGTGCATGCAACTCAAGCACCAATCGTACGGAAATCAACCATAATTAAACAGGAATTTGGGTGGTAGGTTATCAGAGACCTCCGATATCACATTGGTGGGTTAACAGAAACCTAGTGCAATCGTGGTGAGTTTCTAGCAGGCATAAATGAGAAGCTAACGACACCTTAGCCGGATCTCTCGCGCTATTTTTTTCAGAAGTTGCATGCAACTCAAGCACCAATCGTGCGGAAATAAACCATAATTAAACAGAAATTTGGGTGGTAGGTTAACAGAGATCTCCGATATCATAGTGGTGGGTTAACAGAAACCAAGCGCCATCGTGGTGCGTTTCTAGCAGGCATAATGGGGAAGCTAACGACACCTTAGCCGGATCTCTCGCGCTATTTTTTCAGAAGTTGCATGCAACTCAAGCATCAATCGTACGGAAATCAACCATAATTAAACAGAAATTTGGGGTGGTAGGTTAACAGAGACCCCCGATATCATAGTGGTGGGTTAACAGAAACCAAGTGCCATCGTGGTGAGTTTTCTAGCAGGCATAAATGGGAAGCTAACGACACCTTAGCCGGATCTCTCGCGCTATTTTTTCAGAAGTTGCATGCAACTCAAGCACCAATCGTACGGAAATCAACCATAATTAAACGAAATTTTTGGGTGGTAGGTTAACAAAGACCCCCGATATCATAGTGGTGGGTTAACAGAAACCAAGTGCCATCATGGTGAGTTTTCTAGCAGGCATAAATGGGAAGCTAACGACACCTTAGCCGGATCTCTCGCGCTATTTTTTCAGAAGTTGCATGCAACTCAAGCAACAATCGTACGGAAAATCAACCATAATTAAACAGAAATTTGGGTGTTAGGTTAACAGAGACCTCCGATATCATAGTGGTGGGTTAACAGAAACCAAGTGCCATCTTGGTGAGTTTCTAGCAGGCATAATGGGTGAAGCTAACGACAGCTCAGCCGGATCTCTCGCGCTATTTTTTCAGAAGTTGCATGCAAACCAAACACCAATCGTACGGAAATCAACTATAATTAAACAAAAAAATTGGGTGGTAGGTTAACAGAGACCTCGATATCACAGTGGCGGGTTAACAGAAACCAAGTTCCATCGGTGGGTGAGTTTCTAGCAGGCATTAAGGGGAAGCTATTGGACACCTTAGCCGGATCTCTCGCGCTATTTTTTCAGAAGTTGCATGCAACTCAAGCACCAATCGGTGCGGAAATCAACCATAATTAAACAGAAAATTTGGGGTGTTAGGTTAACTGAGACCACCGATATCATAGTGGTGGGTTAACAGAATCCAAGTTGCCATCGTGGTGCGTTTCTAGCAGGCATTAAGGGGAAGCTATTGACACCTAAGCCGCACCCCCTTGCTTAAGTTTTCCACAAGTTGCATGCAAATCAAGCTGCAATTCGTAAGGAATTCAACCATAAATTAAACAAAAAATTGGGCGTGGTAGGTTAACAGAGACCTCCTATATCACAGTGGGTGGGTTAACAGAAACCAAGTTCATCGTGGTAAGTTTCTAGCAGGCATTAACGGGAAGCCGTATTGACACCTTAGCCGCACCCCTTGCTTTAGTTTTCCACAAGTTGCATGCCAAATCAAGCGGCAATCGTGGGGGAAATCAACCATAATTAAATAGAAATTTGGGTGGTAGGTTAACAGAGACCTCCGATTCATAGTGATGGGTTAACAGAAACCAAGTGCCATCGTGGTGAGTTTCTAGCAGGCGTAAATGGGAAGCTAACGACACCTTAGCCGGATCTCTCGCGCCTATTTTTCAGAAGTTGCATGCAACTCAAGCACCAATCGTACGGAAATCAACCATAAATTAAACAGGAATTTGGGTGGTAGGTTATCAGAGACCTCCGATATCACATTGGTGGGTTAACAGAAACCTAGGTGCAATCGTGGTGAGTTTTTCTAGCAGGCATAAATGAGAAGCTAACGACACCTTAGCCGGATCTCTCGCGCTATTTTTTCAGAAGTTGCATGCAACTCAAGCACCAATCGTGCGGAAATCAACCATAAGTTAAACAGAAATTTGGGTGGTAGGTTAACAGAGATCTCCGATATTCATAGTGGTGGGTTAACAGAACCAAGCGCCATCGTGGTGCGTTTCTAGCAGGCATAATGGGGAGCTAACGACACCTTAGCCGGATCTCTCGCGCTATTTTTTCAGAAGTTGCATGCAACTCAAGCATCAATCGTACGGGAAATCAACCATAATTAAACAGAAATTTGGGTGGTAGGTTAACAGAGACCCCCGATATCATAGTGGTGGGTTAACAGAAACCAAGTGCCATCGTGGTGAGTTTCTAGCAGGCATAAATGGGAAGCTAACGACACCTTAGCCGGATCTCTCGCGCTATTTTTTCAGAAGTTGCATGCAACTCAAGCACCAATCGTACGGAAATCAACCATAATTAAACGGAAATTTTGGTGGTAGGTTAACAAGGACCCCCGATATCATAGTGGTGGGTTAAACAGAAACCAAAGTGCCATCATGGTGAGTTTCTAGCAGGCATAAATGGGAAGCTAACGACGACCTTAGCCGGATCTCTCGCGCCTATTTTTTCAGAAGTTGCATGCAACTCAAGCACCAATCGTACGGAAATCAACCATAATTAAACAGAAATTTGGGTGTTAGGTTAACTGAGACCCACCGATATCATAGTGGTGGTGGGTTAACAGAATCCAAGTGCTATCGTGGTGAGTTTCAAGCAGGCATAAATGGGAAGCTAGCGACACCTTAGTCGGATCTCTAGCGCTAGTTTGTTCAAGAAGTTGCATGCAACTCAATCACCAATCGTAAGGAAATCAACCATAATTAAACAAAAAATTTGGGTGGTAGGTTAACAGAGACCCCCCATATCATAGTGGGTGGGTTAACAGAAACCAAGTGCAATCGTGGTGAGTTTCTAGCAGGCATAAATGGGAAGCTAACGACCCCTTAGCCGGATCTCTCGCGCTATTTTTTCAGAAGTTGCATGCAACTCAAGCACCATATCGTACGGAAAATCAACCATAATTAAACAGAAATTTGGGTGGTAGGTTATCAGAGACCTCCGATATCCACAGTGGTGGGTTAACAGAAACCAGAGTGCCATCGTGGTGAGTTTTCTAGCAGGCATTAAATGGAAAGCTAACGACGACCCTTAGCCGGATTTCTCGCGCTATTTTTTCAGAAGTTGCATGCAACTCAAGCACCAATCGTACGGAAATCAACCATACATTAAACAGAAATTTGGGTGGTAGGTTATCAGAGACCTCCGATATCACAGTGTGGGTTAACAGAAACCAAGTGCCATCGTGGTGAGTTTCTAGCAGGCATAATGGGGAAGCTAACGACACCTTAGCCGGATCTCTCGCGCTATTTTTTCAGAAGTTGCATGCAACTCAAACACCAATCGTACGGAAATCAACGATAATTAAACAGAAATTTGGGTGTTAGGTTAAAAGAGACCCCCGATATCATAGTGGTGGGTTAACAGAAACCAAGTGCATCGTGGTGAGTTTCTAGGCAGGCATAAATGGGAAGCTAAGCGACACCTTAGCCGGATCTCTCGCGCTATTTTTTCAGAAGTTGCATGCAACTCAAGCATCAATCGTACGGAAATCAACCATAATTAAACAGAAATTTGGTTGGTAGGTTAACAGAGACCTCCGATATCATAGTGGTTGGGTTAACAGAAACCAAGCGCCATCCGTGGTGCGTTTCTAGCAGGCATTAAGGGGAAGCTATTGACACCTTAGCCGCACCCCTTGCTTAATTTCCCCACAAGTTCAATGCAAATCAAGCAGCAATCGTAGGGAAATCAACCATAATTAAATAGAAATTTGGGTGGTAGGTTAACAGAGACCTCCGATATCATAGTGGTGGGTTAACAGAAACCAAGTGCC